>CAJNIZ010045320.1:14216-38500 GCA_905231905.1 Symbiodinium pilosum | reverse complement strand
GTGATAGTAGTAGTGGTAGTAGTAGTAGTACTAGTAGTAGTAGTAGTAGTAGCAGTAGTAGTGGTAGTAGTCGGGGTCGTGGTCGTAGTAGGACTAGTACTTACTGGCGGAAATAGTAATTGCGCCCCCCCCCTTCCAAAACAAAAAAAAGCCTTCGCGTGCGCCCTCGGAGAATGTACGCAACACTACAAAATCTGACGCCCCCCAAAAAGGGGCCTTGGTTAGACCACGCTTCTTTTCAGAGGTTGCTATAAAGGCTTCCATGTGTTTTTGAGGGAGGGTAATTATCCTGTACCCTCCCTATAGATACGGTTGACACTACGAACCCTGTGCTAGCCCCAGTATCTTCCCCAGTATCTTCTACCTGGGAGATTATGGTGCTATAGTACACGAACATCAAGCAGAACTTTTAGTATCAACCGAATCACTACATATCGTTTTATGTTCCTACGTGTGTGTTTGTATGTCCCTGTGTATCTCACAAGATTCCTTTGGGGCCAAGCCTAAGCCCTGAACCCTAAACCCTTCCCCTCAAACATTACTGGGTTGCTGTTAAGGAACTTAAATTAAGTTACCATATTGGGGAAACCCTATTATTTACTATATATACTCATTATGGTAACTTAATTTAAGTTCCTTATCAGCAACCCAGAACCCCAAACCCTAAACCCTTTAACCTCCGGTTTGAAGGCCACGCTTCTCGTGATCGTTCGCAAACCGGAAGAGCAGCACCGGCCCGGGCTTCAGATACAAGCTACAGCCAAGGTTAGCCTTATTAAGGGACCCTGAAGGGTTTGGGGTTCAGGATTTAGGATGTTAGCCTTATTAAGGGACCCTGAAGAATTTGGGGTTTAGGGTTTAGGATTTACAGGGCTGAGGGTTATATTTAGCATGGTTTTAGGGGTTAGGCTTCAGGGTGTGAGGTTTAAGGTTCAGGGCTTCCTGCATTTGGTTTGGAATTTACGGATTAGGGATTCAAGTATAAGATTTGTAGGCATCAAGGTAGACTGTTTTAGGGTTTAGGTTCGGTTAAGACGTTTTGGTTCAAGGTGCATTGTTTAAGGCTGATAGTTGATGGTTTTGGGCTCAATATAATACAGCGTATGGCTTTCTCATTTGTTATTGTGAGTTTGCATGGGTTTCCGCAGAATTTTTGGTGGGTGGGCTAAATCTGTTCGCAATGGGGAGACCATGAGTACAAACCATGGCTTGTATAGGTACAGAGTTCACAGGGTTTAAGGAAGTATGTAGGGTTGAGAAAGTTTAAAGTATTTGAGTGTCTATAAACCCTAAACCCTAAAGGTTTAGCATGCAGGTGGAGGCCTCAGAGCTTTGTGAAGAATACCCGTCAGGGTACAGGATTGGGGCAAGATAATACAGGAGCTGCTCGTTTTGTTTATACGGACAGTAAAGACGTGTACGGCACTAGACTTAGTAGTCTTTTATCATCCCTGATACTCCAAGATACCTAAACCCTAAACCCTAAAACAGGGTTGCCAAGACTTTGGCTGTCTTTTGCATTTCTCGGGTTGCATCCATGGCTCCCACAGGTCATATGCGCAAGATGTTTTGTGGGTTTTTGGGGTTCAGGGCTTCGGGATTCCACATTACAAGGGACCTAAACAACACCAGATTTACAATGATATGAATCTATCATCTAGACCGCTTGGCAGAACCGGGCGTAAGATGACGGAGGCTGGTGTGGGGAGCGCGCTTACTGACCCCAAGCCTCGAAAACCCTGAGCCCGAAAGCTCTAAGGGTCCGCCAAAAGCCTAAGCCCTAGATAACCCCTTTTTAACCCTTATAGCCCCCTGAAACGTATCTGGACCCAAAAAGTAGGTAAAGTAATGGTCCAGAACCCATTAAAGGCCATTATCCGACATACTTTGAGGGGTTCAGGTACTGATGCAAGGGGCCCAAAACCCTGAGCGCTAAACCCTATATAACCCCTACATAACCCCTGTATCCCCTTTAAAAGTACTGATGTAAGGGGCCCAAAACCTGCAGGTCCTGGTGGAGATTGGAGAGGAATGCTATCGCGTGGGGCAAGCCTTGGGCCTCAGAGACACTGCGTGGTTTCAGGTTTAGGGTATAAGGTTTGGCTTAGGGTGTATGGGGGTTAGGGTTCAGGGAAGGATGTATGTGCGGGAAATTATTGAAATGCGATGGAATTTGAGGATTTTGCGAGACGGGGGTGTCTTCCTTTACAATATTGTTCAAATCCCTCATGTCCTGTCGTGTCTGATAATTTTCTTCGGAATGTGATGTCACATCTCCAGAAGAAAAGAACATGCAAAATTGAGGTTTTGGGCTGCCTGCTGAACGTTGGAAGTGGAGATACTGTAATGCTGGGCATGCAAGTTGTTCAGTGCTCACGTAGTCTTTGATGTTGCAGATCTACTTGCCGCGGGTCTTTGCTAGCACCAAGCTGGCAGCAAAGAAGGATCCCCAGCGCCGTGTGATCTTCCTTAAACCCCGATGAAGTGGCCGCGCTACGTTACAATCCCGGGGACCAGCATAAATCAACGAGGTCTCTTACGTCCTAAGCTTGCTGCATTCTACCCGGGTTGGGCAGCGGTGAAACGAGACAGGAGGCGCTCTTGAAGGAATGTAGGCTCGCTGGAGGACATTGTTTAGGGAATTCTTATCATTCCTATAATGAGGCTGATAAGCACCTCGCAATACCGCTGATGTTCCCTCCCCCACTACCCGCAAGCACCAATAGGGGGTGCCATACAAGGGGGACCCATAACTAAAACTCCTTGAGCCAATCAGCGGCACTTCTACGTGGGCAGTTATCAGGTTCACGCTTTTTGCTGCCCCAGAAGGCTCAGAACTCCATCTTAGAAGTATTTTATTTGGGATACTACAGACCCTAATATGTAGTAGGACCATATGCTGCCTTGGGGCATAGTAGCTTTTATCAAGAATGTATGCTTGCTGAGCTTAACCACCCAAAAGGTGTTACTCGTTTAGATGTTCGCGTTCCCAGGATGAAGTGAGTATTTGCTCCAAATGAGTTGCAGGCTTCGTGCTCAATGGTTTCAGCTTCAGCCATTACGCGAAACCGTGAACCCTATTCCGCTTGAGCTTCTGTAATGCCACGCACGACGTGAAGGCTGGACAAGACGAGCAAAAATGGTGAAAGCCTCTGCAACCTAGAGTAAAGTCAATCTGCCCAGATGCGCTAGAGATGCCAGCGGGTGCTTATGTTCAGTCCATACCGCAACCCAAAGCTTTCGTGAGCTTCCCCTGAAACAGACATTGAGAGGTTGTTGGATAAGCAAGACTTGAGGATTGGCAGCAGGACAGCCCAAACTTCCTGTGAACAGACCCTCTTTCTGAACCCCACACGTCCGCTTTGTCCTCCCATAAAACCCCTCGAGCTTTCCTTCTCCTTTATATTCCCAAGGAGCATGGGCATGGGTGAGGCGCGCCGACCTTCTCAACTCATGCATGCGCAGCTTTGGGTTTGTGCCTTCATGGCTTTCTCCTTGCGTGCCCGCCATTTACTCTACGCGCTTCAGACAAGGGAGACAGCAGGTAGTGAGCAAGAAGTTGAACGGGATGGGTCAGTTTACGACATTGGGAGGCTAACACTTGTGGAAGGTCTTCATGGATTGGGGAGATGCAGCAGTTTGGCGATCCCGTGCTTCTCACCATTTCTCACCTTATTTAGGGTTGGGCTTTGCAGTTTGAACCCTGCACATACCAGCCCAAAAATAGCAGGAGCTTCTCTGGAACTAGGGAGGGGTCCTTTACGGGGGGTAACGGCGGGTGGGAGAAATCTTGCACCATTTCGGAACCAAGGCCTAGGGTATGCTGTAGAAACGGAGGCGCAAGATTTCCTCCGTCCACAGTAGCTGCTCGTTGCTTCCAGGTTGCCACCATCGCTGAGTGCTTTTTCGGGGAGGCCCATACAATTCCCGGGCCATTTTTTCCACTGGGATTTCTGAGGAACCTTTCAGGCCCTGCTTGGCCTTCCTACTTGGGCAAATTTGCATGACACAAACTGCTTTGCGCTAAAAAAAAATCCTTGGGCCCTACCGCGCGGCTGATTCCTGTCAAAACTGTGAATTTTCTCTGGTTTTGTTAGACTTGGGAAATAAAACACAACACGTATGCCATCTTGGTCAAAAATCTACTCAGCCCACACCCGAACCGCCCCGAACCACTTCCGAACCACTTTCGAACTACGCTTGCACCTGTCCAAAATCTCGCCACACCTTGCGTCAAGGTCTTCAATACTTGTTGCCTTTCAATCCTCCAATCTCCAAAGAGGCGGCCGCGGCGGGTAAGGAAGGAAAAAGCTCCACAACAAGAGGAAGACGCAGCTAGCTGTACATTGTCAGCGGTCGTCCGTTGCAGTAGTTGTACATTCGTTTCCGCAAATGTAAATGTACATACATGCCGCCAGCAGGTCACTGCCGGCTCCCTGCCGTGAATCTAGGTCCACCTGTGAACTACAAGTCCAGGAGCTCTGCCTGCAGCAGCCCCCAAATCATCCACAAACAGAGACTCTGAGAATCTGCCCCCTTCGTAAAGTCCTTCCAGCGGGGATTAGTTCAAGGATATGTAGATAAGAGGCCTTCACTTGTGAGAAAACAGCCCTTGCTGAGTCGTTGCAATTCGATTCTGGTCAACAGTCGGAATCCCGACTCAGTCCATGTAGTTCCCTTATAGCAAAGTTGTCATCATCGAGACTTCGGGCTTTGCATGGCTGCAACCCTGATTTTTTGCACGGCTGTCTTGCAATAGCCGCAAAGTGGGAACTTTCAAGCGGCACATACATTCAGGGCTAGCACAGGCGCCTTAAGTTGTGCATAGCAGCGACGAAATGTGCACCAAGTAGCCCCCCTGCTGCTTCATATGCTGCACTAGCACCAGCGGCCCAGCTCTAGGCCTTTCAATGGTACATGCAATCCCTCAGTATAATCCGACGGCACAAGACAAAGTTCCGTTCGACACCCCCCTGAGCTCATGAATCCGTACCTAAACACTGAAACGCAGAGCCCCTTGCACGCCTGGGGCCGCAAGGATTTCATGGTGAAGGGCTACCCGCCCAAGTCCCTACTAGAGGCTGCCTGAGGCTTAGGTTGTAACCACTGCTTCTGGGTTTGAGGGTGTACTTGAAAGGTTCTCTTCACTTGCTCCAGTACGTCTATGTACTAGTGGAGGTTATGGGGCCAGCAGTGCTGACAAGAGGGGCTATTGGAAACAGCAGATATTGTTTTGTGGTACGTCTTACAAAGTCAAAGGAACCTCCGAGAACGGCTTCGGGGTTTTAAGATCTCCTAAGTTGAGAGAAGGCGTTCAACTGGTTTGCAACTTTGTGGACCTTGCTTTTCAGATGGTCGTTTGCTGGGGACTGAGAGAGAAGCCCTGTGTAAGGCATCGGGGCTTGAGAGCTTGCATGAGGGTTGTTGGTAGGGACCTCAAAACTCAGTTCCCATTGTGGGTGAACCCCATGTGCCCACATGACAAGAACCTTCTCTAAGTTCCTTGGCAGCAATCCAGTATGGTACTTAATTAGTATGGGTTGCACCGCGGTACTCCGGGCCACGTACCCACCCAAAAAGACAGGCCTCAGCTCACTCGCAAGGACCTTTCTGACATCCGTTCCAGATGTCCAGGGAGCATACTCAGGAGCCTAATGTAAAGTAGACCCCTGATTAATAAACACTCCCCTTTAATAGGGATTGCAATAGGGATCCTAATGTTCAGGCCCTTGAAAGGACGGGATTTGTTAATCATGGGTCTGGATTAAACCCTTAACCCTAAACCCCAAATAGTAGTTTCCATTTTCTTTTCCATTATCCTTATATAATCCTCATATTCCCGCTATATTACTAAACGCATAAATCGGCTTATTCTTGCACAGCCACTAAGGGGGCAGAGCTCATCCTCGGGGACACAACTGCAGACGGTTCAACCCAAGAAATAGCCCAAGTCCCCTGCTCCTTAATGTAGACCTATAGTGATATAGGGGTTATGTAGGGGATATTTTGAATGGAGAAGAAAAAGGAAACTACTATTTAGGGTTTGGGGTTTACTGTAGACCCATGATTGATGAATCCCCTCCTTGTAGGGCCTAAATTTTAGGATCCCGATTATAACCCCTATTAACGGGAGGGGGTTTATTAATCAGGGGTCTGGGTTACTCGCCTGTCTGAATTCCTGAACCAAAGACGCCTCACTCAGGTCTCATGGTCGCAGACAAAGGAGGCAGAAGTGCAGCAAGTGCATCCCAAAATCCTAAACCCTAAACCCTATGCCCTTGGGATGCGAAAGCTTGTTGAAACCAACGTGTTTTTTGAGCGTTCCCGGCCACCCTCAGGAGCGGCCTGCTCCTGTCAAACAGAAGGTTGAGGGGTCAGAAGGGACTAGTGAGACAATCGGGAGATGCAGATTGCTTTTTGCTGAAGGGCCCTTTTCGTATTGTAGTACCTTCCTCAATATCTTTCAAAGTGAGGCATTTAGAGCTGAACAGTAGGAAAAAGGGTACCCTTGTTATTAATGGGTTACTGGGGAGCCTAGACTGAAAAGCCCACAAGTCTTGACTTTAACGCTTTGCAGGTCCTTGACCTCTATCGCGAGGGGGAGCTAGCAGCAGATGAGGCGAGGCTGTTCATGCTTTCTTGGATTGAGCATTGGGGATTTGGTAGGTTGACTACATGATGGCTAAGGGTGTAGATTTACAGCATAGAGCTTTGGTCCCTATTAGGTTTCCTCGGGCCATACTGTATATGGAGCCACTATGGAACGCCAAATGCAGCCGTTGTTCTTCCATGGCATTTGCGCTAGGCAGACAACACTCTCAGGACTTCAGTTGCTGCGGGCTAGTAGGGAATGACGGGATAAGGGCTTAAGGTTTAGGCTTTGGTAATGGAATAAAGTTCTTATCTCATTCCTGCATTATATATATATATACACATAGTTGTCCCTTTATTCCCTACTTTTCCCGCGTATGAGAATCAGACACGCTTTGCCATTCTTTCTTGTAAGCCAATTTCAACGAAATTCCATAGGCCACCGTCAAATCCGCGATTTGGGGGAGGCCCCTACACATCTTTTCACAACTTCAATCCATGACACGCAAGGGCCTGACAAAAGTTATTTATCCTTGCGGCTTGAAGTCCTCATCTGTTGCTTGCTTAGGGGCTCTCTTGACGTAGTAATTCAAGCTACCATCCCCCCAAAAACTCCTATTCCAAGGCCCATACCCCCCAAAAACCCTAAAACGCTTAACCCTAAACCCTTAACCTTAAACCCATGACCCCAAAAACCCTAAAACCCTTAACCCTTAACCTTAAACCCATAACCCCAAGCCCCAACAACCCTAAAACCCTAAACGCTTAACCTTAAACCCATGACCCCAAAAACCCTTAACCCTTAACCTTAAACCCTGAACCTTAAACCCATAACCCTAAAAACCCTAAAACCCTTAACCCTAAACCCTTAACCTTAAACTCATAACCCCAAAAACCCTAAACCCTTAAACCCTAAACCCTTAACCTTAAACCCATATCCCCTAAAACCCTTAACCCTAAACCCTTAAACCCTAAACCCTTGAACACTAAACCACTGAACCCCTAAACCCTAAACCCCAAACTCCGGCAGGTCCTGGGATCAAAACAAGGCCGTGGAGGCTACTGAGCATTTTCTTGCTGGAGTCTGTATATAAGGGTCATGATACAGTTACTGGGCAATTTAAAACGACAAAACCCGACCTGACCATAAATGGTGGGTTATATAGGGAATAGTAACAGATGGCCTTAGATTGGGATTTTAAACTTTTCTAGATTACCCTGATAAGGGTCATGATACAGTAACTGGTGTGATTGCAAGTACTATTATGGAACTCTGCATTATTAGAACTATCACTACTACTATTACCGTGATGTGGTTAGCATGTCTATGAAGCAGACTGGAAGGAGCGGCTTCCATTCCAGGCGTTCTCGCTGAAAACGATAAAGTTAATAGCAAAGGAAAAAGGAATAGTAGTCATAGTAGCCGTGGTAGTGATAGTGGGAATAATAGTAGTGTTTAATAGTCATACAGTGCAAGCTTCTGACTGGGCAGCCGCAAGCGCAACTACTGACCGTTCAGTCGGACAACCCTCCTGCAAGATGACTATTCCAAATGATTGCCGTTACAGGGTATTGGCTTTGGGCAGCTAAGCCGCCACTATGTGTGACTTGAAGCCCATCGGGTTACTTGTTCTGTGCAGTAGCCACCAGCTGCATCCTTCCATGGTTGCATCCATGAGATTTCGAGTATGTCGTCAGGCTAGGGCCCCAACAACACATCATTGAATCATGATAAAATACTACACAAATCACCCCTATATAATCCCAGTTTCCATTTCATTTTCCATTTTCTTTTCCATTTGATTCTCCATTATTGGGTGTAATAACCCTATATATCCCTATATACCCCTTTTAAGGGACCTAGGGTTTCCATTTCATTTTCCATTTTCTTTTCCATTATTACCCCTATAATATCCCGATATACCCCTTAAAGGGACTTAGGGTTTCCATTTCATTTTCCATTTTCTTTTCCATTTGATTCTCCATTAGCTCACCGGGTTTGGGTGTAGGCTCGAGGGCTGATAAAAACCCTGCTTTGTGTGATTTACTGTTGGGATTTTCATGAGGGTCTAGGGTTTAGGGTCTAGGATTTAGGGTTTAGGATTTAGGGTTTAGGATTTAAGGTTTAGGATTTAGGGTTTAGGGTTTAGGGCTTCATAAGAAGAACCACAAGACAAGCAAAACAAATCAACAATGACCCAGGGTGCCATGACCATGTGCGTAGCAGCTGTATCTAAAGCCGAGCCCGAAGCTTGAATCCAGATGCGCCCTGAACCCTTGCAATCTCCCAGCCGCCTTGCCCAAATGAACGCTAATCCCACCCTAAACCCTAAAGCCTAAACCCTAAACCCTAAAGCCTAAAGCCTCAACCCTAAGCCACAAACCAATCAGACCTGCACCTTGACATTACCAGCTTTAACTGCCGCAAGCCTGAACCCCGAACCGCGATCAAAACCTCTGAATCCTGAACCTTTCCAACCACTATAGGGGTTATATTGGGGCTATATGGGGATAATGGACAAGAAAATGGAAACTACTATAATGGGTTATATGAGCCCTGAACCCTTCAAACCAGGTGAGCTAATGGAGAATCAAATGGAAAAGAACATGCAAAATGAAATGGAAACTGGGATTGTATAGGGGATTATAGGGGATTATAGTCTAAACTCCTAGTATTGCCCTTCATACACCTATGGTAGTTCCCTCTACCCACTTTGAGGTGTTTAGACTATAGCTCATGTCCGATGCCTGTCGCCGATCAGGGTCCAAGGAGGCCAGCGCGGTTTCTGGATCCATCTCCCGGCCGGCTTCCGTCTCACGAAGTTTAAGGAGTGGAAAAGGAAACGGGAAGCTTCTCTCTTGGGCTTAAGATTTAGGGTGGGTTGTTTAGCGTGCAGGGCTGCTAGAACTTCAGCCCTGCACGCTAACAGTTTCGGCTGGGGTTTCATGGTTCAGGGTCTAGAACTAAGCCTTCAACCCTGCAAGCATTGGAGCTCCTTGTTTGTAGTGGTTAACCCGAAACTGGTCCCTTAGTGGGATATGAACTTCGGACAGTAGTAGTAGGGGTTTAGGTGTTAGGGGGTTGGCTCTAAACGCTAAATCCTACACAGTCCATTCCTTTTTTAGGGCTTAGTATAAACCCCACACCCTAAGCCCTAAACCCTGTGGTAGAATAGCAGCGAAACAAGCTGCATCCAAGCATTGTCCAAACAAACGGTACGCTAGTCAAGAGCTGACAGTATATTTTGTTTAGGGCTTAAGGCCTCGGGCTGGGTTGGCCCCTATAAAAACAATAGAAAATAGTTCTATGTAGGATCCCCATTTAAATTAGAAGATATAAAACATCCCGGGGGCCTACCCAGAGGGTCTAAGCCTAAGGCTTCACGTTTAGAATTCAGGGAACGCTAGTCACAGGAACTAAAGGGGTTCTATGAGGGTTCTTGAGGGAGTAGATCTGAGCCTGTAGGGGGATATAGATATCAAGAAGGAGAGGGTTGGATCCAGGTTGCTGGGGTTTAGGGCATATCTATATACATATATGTACATACATATATATATATATATATGTAGGAACTCTAGGACTAGAGGGATTATGTGGGGGTTCTATACTATAGGACTGTAGATGGAGTATGTATGGGGATATGTAGGGATTACACTCCCTATGCCCTAAACCCAGACCATAAAAACGGCCATCCTTCTCAAAGCCGTCTCGGTGGGGCTCCATGTTACTGCGGGGCAAAGTGTCTAGTTTAGGGGTTCAGGGTTTTGGGTTTATGGCTTATGATTTAGGGTTATGTAAGGTCTTCATGGTTTAAAGTCCTGAGCGTTTAGGGTTTAAGGTTTAGGGTTCAGGGTAAACCCTTATGAACAAGCTCCCTTTTGTAGCTGGGCCCCAGCCTGATTTGTGAAATCCTAGGGCAAGAAGCATGCAAGCTAGGGGCTGTCAACAACTTACAGGTGCTTAGCAGGCAATAAGGGAAGATATCATATGGGGATTCTATTCTCTTATTCCCTACTAACCACCCGTAAGAAAATGTGGCACTGCTGGCGCTTGCGGTGGTAGTAGTGCTTTTGGCGTTTCTGCCCCGTTCTTGCCCCGAGGCCGGCATGGCACACCCTCACCCTAGGGGTCTTCCGTATACCATGAACTGGGTTGGCCCCCAAAACTCTTTGACAAATATTAGTATATAGGGTCCCTTAATAAAGCCATTAGGGAAAATATTAAATATCCCAGGGGCCCACCCAGTGAAGTGTTGTTTTTTTAGTGAAGCGTTGTTTAGGTCTTGGGGAGTTTATGATAACTATATACTTTGGACCCTTCTCAGAGGACAAATACTAGGAGCCATGTTAGAGGCCCGATGAAAATCCAAAACCAAACTCGACAGAACCCATCATATCGCGCACCCTAAACTCAGAATGTACCCAAACTCGACATTGCGAGCGCTGATGGCTGGAATCGCTCGACGAAAGTTCAAGTTAGTGACACCAGCCAGCGACAGAATACCCAGCCAGGTATCAATGCTAACAAAACGGCTAAACCCTCATCCCGACACTGCCCCAAACTAACATGGAGCCCGACAAGTGTCCAACAAAAACTCGTGCACTGTTCATATCGGGCTTGTTGCCCCTAAATCCTAAACCCTGTTAGCGTGTAGGAGAGGGACCTGAAAAGCCTTTCACAAAAACTCCCAGTTCGGGCCACAGCAAACAGTTCTCCTTAAGTGACTGTAGGGATTTTGGGGCTTCTGTAGGATAGGGTAAGGGTGTTAAGGTCCCTTTAATGGGGTTTGGGCTACAGCAGGTTACAATGGGAATCTAAAGAAGCCTAAGACGTGTAGCCATGCGCGAAATCCCGCATGACCCTCTGTACCTGCACACTCGAGGTATGGTAGAATTGTATACCAGGTGTCATATAGAAATCCTAAACCCTGAACCCTTAAACCTTGAACCCGTAATCCAAAACCCTTAGGCCTATAGCCCCATATTGCCCTATACGTCCCCCTACATAATTTCATGCACATGGGTCCCTGGGTTTCTTATTAGGGACTATATTAGGGGCTGTACTAAACTCATGTCCACTCTTAGGGGTCCTTTGTCGTCGCTGAAACTGACAGTATCCTTTAGCACTCGAGCCCTAAACCCTAAGACCCTACCTCCCTTGTCCCTATAAGTCCTAACCCTAAACCCTAAACCCTAAACCCAGAGCCTCTACAAAGCCTCGGAGCTCTGTCTCCATGGCTTCGAGCTGCGCTTTCTGAGCGGAAACCTGTCCGCTATTGGTTTAGGCGATTTAGGATTTAGGGTTTAGGGTTAAGGGTTTGGGGGGGTTGGGTTTGGGGTCTATGGTCCAGGGCCTAAGGTTTAGGGTTTAGGTTTGAGGATTAGATGACCAGTCTACAGTTAGAGATTCTAGGGCTTAGGCTAAGGGCTTGAGGGAGGAAGATGGGAAAAAGTTTTTTTCACCAAGCCGACCTTCCATGTATCATCCCCATAAAACCCTGCTGGAAAGGCTTCTGTGTTTAGAGATCGGACCTGCGTGTGCAAAAACAACTTCTTCTCATATCCACAGATGGAGCGTCCCGAAAACCCGGTTGGGGATTAGGTTTTAGGGGTTCGGGGTTTAGAGTTCTAGAGTTTAGGGTCTAGGGTTTCGGGTTTAGGGCCTTGGGGGTTGAGGGTTTAGGGCTGCCTAAACCACATTAACCTACTTATTCACGGTCTCCCGAGATGCATCCCACACAACGTTGGTGCCATTTTTGGTGAAGTTCACCAAAGTTGTGGAGAATCTATTCAAGGAGCTGATCTGTTCTGGTGAGGGATATCGCCCTCAACAAAGGAGCATCAACGGAAAAGAATACGAAACTGGGAATATAGAGTGGTTCATAGAGATCAGGGCTTCAAAGGACCTATATAGCGTGTATATAAGGTCTTTGGAAAGAGATAGACAGGTATTTCTAGGGTCTAGGGTTTTCAAAATCAGGGTTCTCGCTTGGGGAGCTTGTATAGCAAGTATTACCAGTATATTGGCGTCTACGTATATTTGGAATTTGCTCTTTATCGAAACTGCCATATTTAGTCCTATAAGCCATTCTCGTGCCTAAGAAGAACCCCCGGCCCCAAACCCGAAACCCCCAATCCCAGAGCCTGAACCCAAAACCGCCCCCCCCCCCCACCCCACTTGGAGGGTCAGGGGGACCTAGTAAGTAGGTTAATGATTAGGATAACTAGGGTTACTATATGGGTTTAAAGGGGTTACTAACCTACTTACCTGGACCCCAGAAGTATGTAAAATAATTGCCTTTATGGCTGTTATTATGGGTTTAGCGCCATTATTTTACATACTTTTGGGGTTTAGGTAAACGCTAAACCCTAAACCCTAAACCCTACGAGCTAAACCCTAAATGTTAAGCCCTAAACGCTAAACGGGGTGACAGGCTTCTTTCCCGAGCTACCAGGTAGAGTTAAGAGCTCTATAGGGTTTAGGGTTTAGGGTATAGTGGTGTTCAGGTAATTACTAAGTCCCCCTGACCCTCCAAGCGAGCAGCCTCCTCGGCGGCGTCCTTGAGTTTCTTCTCTTCCTGCAGATCCCATGCTTGGAGGTTCATATATCGGTTACAGGGGTTATTATGCTAATTACTAAGTCCCCCCGACCCTGACCCCTAAACCCTAAACCCTATACCCCAAACCCTAAACCCTATACCCTAAACCCTAAACTTGTACTTACTAAGTCCCCCTGGAGCAGTCCAGCTTCCGCTGCATCTAGGCCTTCTTCCTCATCCTCCAACCCTATCGTCCCCCTTAAGTGAACAGAATAGGGTTTAGGGTAGCCCCCTTGAAGTAGATAGAATACTGGGGTAATGTTGTGATAGTGAAAAAGACATCGGAAACTACAATGCTACATAAGATTTGGGGTTCAGGGGCTCATATTCCCCATGAAGTAGATAGACTATGGCTTTGGGTATATTACAACAGGATGCCCGTATACCCCATATTCTATCTACTTAACCCTAAACCCTAAACCCCTAGAAATTCAGGAAACGGTGCGTGATCATCAGGTTCTTCGTGCGCCTGAAGGGACCGGCGCAACGTTTAAAGTTCAGCGCCCAGCTCGGACAACCTCGAACTGAAACCACACGGTTTAGGGTTTAGGGTTTAGGGTCCGAAAGCCTGCGTCTTCAGCCACACCCTGAACCCCATACTGGTGATACTAAAAACCTGCATGATCTTATACGCCAAGCTCCTGTAATTCCGCAGGTATAAAGTCATGAAATTCAGGCAGTTTTTTTTGTAGCCGCCGTACTTCCCAAAAATCTACGCCTAGACCCAACACGAAAAGATTTCACACAAAACCATACTTGGGCATGAAACTAAGAGCACTACTTCGCTTAGATGAAAACACTACTTCGCCTTAAATTCAAAACACTACTCCGTTCTAACCTTAAAAAAAATACTTCCTTTTAACTCTCAGACACTACTTTGTCTTAGCTTTGAAGCCACTTCTTTGTTTCAGATCGTTTTATATTCAAATCACTACGACGACCCAGACGCTCCTGCTCAAGGCTGGTGGCAGCTTGGGAAAGCTCAGTCTGCCTGCTGCGGAAGACTACTTCGTGGAGGCTCTCTTAACTTTAAGAAAATTGTTAGTATAGGTTAGGGGGAGCCCCCCACCCTGTAATAGTGGTATAACAGGAATATAAGAGGATCCTAATACAATCTTTATTATCCCTTATAGCCACTATTACAGGGTGGGGGGTCCACCTAAAGTATATAGGATTTACCGTAATGGTTGTTAGTAGGGAATATGTTCCATAGGGATTATATAAGGATCCCATATTCCCTACTAACAAGCAGTAAGTTAAGTCAAAGTGTTCAGCGTTGGTACGGGCTACTTGGATGCTCTTTCAACTCAGTAAGCGATGCTGGGCGCAGGTTGCAAGAACAGAGAACCACATGCAAGAGAACAGAAACGCAAGTGGACACTGGCAGTATACAGGGGTTGATAGGTAAACCCTGAACCCTAAACCCTAAATAGTAGTTTCCATTGTCTTTTCCATTATCCCTATATAACCCCAATATAACCCTAAACCCTATACCCTGAATCCTAAGCCCATTCACAGAGTCTGTGAAGGCTCTTGAAGACATAGGGGGCGTCTGGGGCTCAAAATGACGCACATGGGGCGGTTTAGGGTTTAGGGGCCTAGGGTTGAGGGTTTAGGGTTTTAGGGTTTAGGAGTTTAGGACGGGAGGTCGACTTGCAGGTGAGACATCAGAGGTACCGGGCTACATGAGTCATGAGCCATTGTCTAAACTCCTAGTATCCCCCTTAATAACCCCTATAGTAGTTCCCTACATAATCCCCTATATAACCTCCTTTGAGGAGTTTAGACTATAGTACATATGGCAGTTTCTCGAAATGTAGGGTCGCCCGAGATTCCCGGATATGTAGGGATTCTACGAGGATTGCTGGGATCCTTGCAGGTTCTGTAGGGGTTTGGGTTTAGGGTTTGGGGATTAGGGCTTAGGGTTTAGGATTTAGGGTTTAGGGTTTAGGGTTTAGGATTTAGGGTTTAGGGTTTAGGGTTTAGGATTTAAAGGTTTATGGATTAGGGTGTAGGATTTTAGGGTTTATGGATTAGGGTTTAGGCTTTAGGGTTTAGGGTTTTGGATATAATATAGCATCATCCCCGTATACACATATCAGGAGCACTGGCCAACAGGCAGTCTCCGCGAAAGACCCCTAGGCCCTAGACAGGTATCTCACATGGCTTCGGTCTGATACACAGCTTCAAGGAAAAATAGCATCCCGGCTTTATTTCTGTGAGGCAAACCCTCACGCCTACACCCGTACACCCTAAACCCTTAACCCTAAGGCCTAAACCCTAAACGCCAAAGTAGCCTAAACCCTAAACACCAAAGCCTAAAGCCAACATTAAATCCTAAACCCTAAAGCCTACATTAAACCCTGAACCCTTAACCGCGGCTCCGGCTTTGGAACTCTCTTTCTTGCTGAATGGGGGCGGAATGTGTCTTGAGCATCCTTCTGTTGAAGCCTCGGTTTAGGGTTTAGGGTGTAGGGTCAAACATCCCCAGCTCTGTGGCAATTGAACATGGCACGCATGAAATTAGGACCTCCTGTACATGCCTGAACATGCTGGAAGCTCATCCGTCTGTGCCCCTGATCATAGCATGCAACCCTAAGCCCGTGAGCCATAGTGAAAACTCCTAGTATCCCCCTTAATAGCCCCTACAGTAGTCCCCTATATGATCTCCTATATAGCCCCCCTTTAAGGAGCTTAGACCCTAAACCCTACACCCTAAATAATCCGCTATATATAACCCCTGTTTAAGGAGTTTAAACTGTAAACCCTACCCTATACAATCCGCTATATGACCCCCCTTTATGGAGTTTAAAAAACAAACCCTATACCCTGTAGAATCCCCTAAATAACCTCTTTTTAATGAGTTTAGACTATAGCTCATGCGATAAAAGCGGACTCTCCGGCCTCTTCTGCTGCTCGCCGAGCTGTTCCGCCAGCGGGTCCACGACACCGGACCAACGCTCCTCATTGGAAGATAGGTGTTTAGGGTTGAGGATTTAGGGTGTTGGATTTAGGGTTTAAGATTTGGGGTGTAGGATTTAGGGTGTAGGGTTTAGGATATATGGTTCAAGGTCAAGGTTTAGAGGGTTTGGGATTTAGGGTTTAGGGCTTAGAGTTGCTAGAATTGCAGAGGACATACTACACGGGCCTATGAAGAGGGCATGTTGGGATTCTGTAGGGATATCTAGTGTTTGTGGTTTGGGGTTTAGGGAATGGAGTTTAGGATTTAGGTCGTAGAGCTAGGCATATTGGCGGTACCCTCTACCATGATTGTACACTGGTTCTAGAACGGTATTAGAAGTAATTTTCTAGGCCACCATGTTAGCCTTCCCTGAACTGATGCCGACTCTTCCCCCTGAAAATGACATCCACATCACAACGAAGAATACTTGAACAGCGAATATTGTACATAGGGGGCAATATCTATTCTGACGGCGACCAGGCGTATGTTTATATCGAAAGGCCTAATTACCATGGAACCTGCACGAGGCCCTTCTCATAGATTACTGCTCCCTCCAACCCAGGAAGCCCAGTATAGCTTTCCGGAATATACTTTAAATTCAGGGTCATAGAATGATCAAAGGTATATTTCTTAATTAAGCTTTACTAGGCTCTCTGGGAAAGGGCCACCTTTCAGATTCCATGCCCGTCCGGCGGAGGGTAGGAGTGTGCCAGCAAAAAGCCAGGGTCCAAAGCCTTGAGCTGAAAAACCGTCACCTTAAACAACTGTACCCTTAGTTCCCTTCTTCGAAAGGGTTATCGGGGAATACTGTGTTTAGGCCTTATGGGCTGCTGCTCATGGTTCGGGTTTGGATATCGAACGTTTGGCAGATAACCTTCTTGCAATGCAGTCAAACCTGGAGGGTCAGGGGGACTCAGTAAGTAGGTTACAAACCTAATGCATATACTAACCCTACTTTCCCCTTGTTAACCAACTTACGAAGTCCCCCTGACCTCCAAGTAACACAATTGTTCCGGAAATGATTTGTTCCTTGCTCTGCATCGAAAGGAGCCTGTCAACCACAACCGCCTAAACCCTGAAAGCTGCACAAGTCTAATGTCTCAATAGGGCTTGGGGTTTCGGGTCATGTCCTCCATATAAGCTACAGTCTAAACTCCCAGTATCCCCCTTAATAAGCCGTATAGTAGTCCCCTATATACAATCCCGTATATAGCCCCTTTAAGGAGTTTAAACTATAGCTCATCATATATGGTAATTGGTCAAAATTCCTACAAATTGCCAATGGCCCAGGGGAACCAAGTTTACCCAAAGGACCTGTAGATCAACTAGGGTTAAGGATTTAGGGTCCTGTTCTAAACCCCTCCTTGCCGACATGACGAACTTTGCGAACAAAAAACCCTTCATAAAGTTTGCAAGGACTCACCGCCTTGCAAGCCTCTGACATCCAGATCCTGTAGCAACCCCCAATAAGAACATTCAGAATTCTAGAACCTTTGTCCATCCATCCTGCCCTCACATTGTGAAACACCCTCTTTGACGACCTGAATCCGAAGCATTCAACCTGTATGCCACTGCCTCACGCCTGAAAATCCTAACCCTAAACCCTAAACCCTAAACCCTGAGCCTTAACCTGCACCTCTCGGGCCCCAAACCTCCATTTGGAACTGCTTTCTGGGAAAGTCCTACTTTAGCCCTCGGCCCCATGTCTCGAATAGATTTGGGACTCATGGTTTCAGGTTCGGGTTGAGGGTCGGGAGTTGAGGTTACCCCTAAACCCTAAACTCCAAACATTCAGAGCTCCAGTTTTGGAAGCTAGGTGGGGCCTGTCAAACTCAAAGGTGGGACGGGAGCTTTGCCTTGCAGAAACCCTAACCCACCCTGAAGCCTGACACCCTCAGGGCAAACTTTAGAGGGAATTGCTTCGGCTTCCCTGAGCCACTACAATCCCTCAATACCCTGTGTCACCCCAGCCTCCATCCATTAAACTCTAAATCCTGAATCCTGAGCCCCACGCCCTATGTTCACCTATATCCCCTCTTCCCCTACGTCTCCCATGCAGGCTAAGCCCTAAACCATAAACCCCTAAACCGGGAGAGGGCTCCTTCAGCGAGGCGGTGACTGCTTTCACGAGCTCCTCGCGCTCGTCACGCCGTGGTCGTGCTGGCCTTGTCTGGGTTACTGTCAAGAAACTTACTTCGAGTTACCATAATAGGTATATAGGGTTATATAGGGATAATGGAAAAGAAAATGGAAGCTACTATCTAGGTTTAGGGCTTAAGTTATCATAATGGGTATATAGAGTAAATAATAGGGTTTCCCCCATATGGTAACTCAAATGAAGTTCCTTAACAGCAACCCAGTTGTGCCAGCTGGTTCCACGGTAGACCCCCGGGTTTAGGGCTGAGGGTGGCTGATTCCACGGCTGCCATGTTGGGGCTTCTGTAAACAGGGGTTTCGGGAGGGGCTCCAATATAGACCCCAATTTACTATAGCCCTTCTTATAAAGACTCGGAAAGAGTCCCTTCGTTTTGGAACCCTGAACCCCACACTTTGGATTCTGAAGCACAGCTACTTGGAGGGTCAGGGAGACGTAGTAAGTGGGTTAATGACCCCTGTAATCCATATAGTAACCCTGGTTATCCCCATTCTTAAGCTACTTACTGTCCCCTGACCCTAGGTCCGGATAAACCCTGAACCTACCTACTAAGTCGCCCTGACCCTCCAGGTAAGGTGACAGTCTGATTCGGCGATATGCCAGCCAGGCCTTCCGCAAAGCCATGACCCAAAGTGTTAGGGCTCAGAGTTTAGAACCTCATTGTTTAGGGATATAGGGTTTAGGGTATAAACCCTAAACCCTACTTACACCGGAACACCCCAAAACCCTACTCCCTGCAACGTAAACCCGGCAGTTGTCTAAACTACATCCAGACGGGTGCGTGCATCTGGCACTGCTGCACTTGCCCACACGACGTGATGATGCAACCCGCCGATCTAGCACTGCACAGCGCACTTGGACCCCTCGTTTAGGGTTTAGGGTTAGGGTTTAGGGTGTATGCCTCTGTCAGACTTGGGCGACTGCATTTGCAACAGAAAATGTCTGCAAAGGTCTCCGACAGGTGCTTCCATTTTCTTTTCCATTATCCCTACATAGCCCGATATTACCCTATATAGCCCTGTAGTACCTTATACTATCCCTATATTACCCTATATAGCCCTATATTACCCTATATTATCCCAATATTGCCCCGGTAGGCTATAGCCATCCCTGAGTCTGTGTGTGAATGCAATGCACCCCATCGAGCCTACGGATGGGTAATGGCCGGGAAAAGCACAATCCCCAAACCTGCGGTTTAGGGTTATAGGGTTTAGGATTTAGGGTTATAGGGTTTATAGAGTAACCTCAAACCTTGAGCCCAAACTCTAGGCTCAAATCCCGCGAAAAGGAACAAAAAAACAACGAAACCCGAACACTTCAGCTGATGCCTGATCATCCCCAGGTCCTACACACATAGGGTCAAGCTTAAGTAGCGTTTTGAGTTTAGTATACTGGGGCCAGTATAGGGATAATATAGGGTAGTATAAGGCTATATAGGGATAATGGAAGAGAAAACGGAAGCCTCCAATGTAGAGTAGCATTTTGGGGGTGGATATCTTCTCTGCTGGCCACCGAGAAGCTTCCAAAAAGGGCTTTCACGGACCCGGCAGAGGCTATATCGGTTCAGGGCGTAGGCTTTGGGAGTGCGATCCTTCAGGATTAGGGTTTAGGGTTTGGGGTTGAGGCCCTGACCCCTCAGCTGGTTCCTTACTAGGATATTATACAAGATTTAATGCCTATTCCTTATTGGGCTGTGGTACAATTTAAAAAAGTACCTTCAACGATGACCCAGTCAGGGCTTACTAATTAGGATGGTATTAGGTCACCGTTTTTGGCTAAACAACGTAACTTTAGGGGATGTGGGATACAGTTACAGGAGTGAAGGGCACACTGTCCTGCGGGGAAATGCAGGCTATGCACAGTGCATATGAAATATGTCGCGGCTTCTCCCATGTCTCAGGCTCACGAACTGGACGATGAATATGATCCTCTCCTCGATCCTACGCCAGCCCCACTCTTAATACGAAAACGAAGCCTAAGTGAAGGATAGGGCTGGCAACTGTAGCAGTAGCAGCGATCGCAAACCCTAATCCCTTCAATCTCCTGTCTTTTGTACCTCATCCTAACTTTGACACAAAAGGCCCAAAGCCGTGGGACTACTGCCGTAAGAAAGCCAGCAAATAAGGAACTATTCGACTAAAAGGTCAATGGCCTGCCATCTTGATTCTGAAATCCTAAAGCCCCAAAGATTCAAATCCTACGTTGTGCGAGCCAAGCACTCCGAACAAAAACGACCCATAGTGACACTCTTTAGCTCCTGCATGTTCCCCTAGCCTGCAGCTACCCAAATAATGTATTAATAGTGGGTTCTAGGTTCTATATACCCTATAGTTACATAGCCCAGTAACCTTCTTCATAGGGTAACTGGGAGCCCTGGGGATCTGCATGTTTTCTTCAACACAACCCAACCCCCGGGCGCCCGCACACCGGGGTTGCCACGACCGTGGCCTGTGTTGAACAAACTCATGGTGAGACTCTTGGGTTTAGGGTTTAAAGTTTATGGGTTTAGGGTTTAGGGTTTAGGGTTTATGGATTTCCGGATTAACCAAAATATGAGACATGGAAGGGTTGTCCTCAAAACCAAGCACTTTCTAGATAAGAACCCTAGTCTACAAATAGCGGCTGTTTGGCAGCCACTCTATCTTATTTTCCTAGGTAGGTCCATTATCCAACACGGGTGTTCTTAATAGAAGAAGTAGTGTGGAATAAAGATTATAGTGGGCCCCCCACCCTGTGACAGTGACTAGTATGAGGGATAATAGTGAATATATTCCAGGCCTTTCATGTTCCTAGTATACCACAAGTACAAGGTGAGGGGTCCACCTAACATACATTACCTGAAAGTTTTCCTAGACCCTAACCCCTAAACCCGAAAACCTCAACCCTAAACCCTAAACCTTAAACCTTAACCGGTATAACTGGAACATTTTCCCACCTTTCTTATTTCCGGCTGTTCGGCCACCAAGGCTTGGGCTCAGGGAACGGGATCAAGGGCGCGTTGTTCGAAGATGAGGGATGAGGGGGTTTCCCGAAATTAGGGGTTACATGGGGTTTAGCGTTTAGGCTTGGGAATTTATGGTTTAGGGTTTAGGACTAAGGGCTTAAAGTGTAGGGTTCAGGGGGCCTAACTTAATGGTATCCACACTGAACCAAGAACGAAGACAGGCCTGCATGGTATGTCCAGTATTCTGCCCCAAAACCCCAGAGCCTAAACACCAACCCTCAATGCAAAACTCTAAGCCCTAAACCCTAAATCCTAAATCCTAAAACCTAGACCCTCAATCCTAGATCCTAAACCCTAACTTCTAAACCCTATATCCTACAGCCTAAGCCCAGGCGTCTCGGTGCCTGTTCTCTTGGCATCCTTATTGCCATCCGAACCTGAGGCAAGAGGCATGGGCTTCAAGATGATAGGCGACCGCAGGGTCAATGATGACATCCTTCAACAGCGTGTCAAGAGGCAGACTGCCAGACGCATTACGTTTGACGGTGGATGTAAGCCCGGCCATGCGCAGGAAAGCAGCTCTGTCCGCCCGGATCACTTGCTGAATACACACTTTTGCATATCCAGGAGGAGACGCCTCCTGGAGTCGCTGAGCCAAGGCTTGATGATATTTGTTAACAATCTTGAAGCTGGCAACGCCAATGAGGTCAAAAGCCAGTGCCCTACGCCTCAAGGCCATGACCAGGTCCAACTCTGAGGCCAGATTACAAGTCATGGCCCAAGCCCTACACCCCCTTTTTTCCCCGGGCTGAGAACTCAAGGCTTAGGTTTGGGGATTGACGGCTTGAGGGTCTGCTATGGGTACCTCTCTGCTCTGTTTGCTACCTTCAGATCTATGCAGGTGCCTTACAGATAGAGTTTAGGGTTCAAGGTTCAGGAATATAGTGTTCAGGGTTTAGAATTATGATTCTGAGAGGAGTTTGGCAACCATGACCCCCAAATGATCAGTAATCTGAGAACTACATGGGATCCTAAACCCTAAACCCTAAACCCTATTACTGTTGCGAATTCATCTCATGGCAAGGACTCAAGCACAGCCCTGCGTTGAGACGTTCCTCCTTCAAAGTCTAAAGTTGTTGAGTTCGAAGGTTCCGGGGTTCCACCCTAAGCCCTAAACCCTAAGCCCTCAGCCCTGAACTCTACAAGTAGGTTCTATACATCCGCCTTCCCAGGAGAGGCTTAGGGAGGTTTAGGGTTAGGGTACCTTAAGCTCTGAGTCATCAACCCCCGATTACGGCCCAAAGCTCTCAGTCCAAAATGCTCAACCGAAAGCTTCCACCTTGGCCTCGAAAACATTCTATGTTGGGGCTTAGGGCTTAAGGTTTCAGTAAACACCCCTCACCACTTCCCCTAACATCCAACATTTGCACAAAAGCCCCCAATAGATCAGGTCCGTTATGGTGAACACTTTGTGCCGGTGGAAGCGGGGATCTTTGTTGGGGGGACAAGGAATTTGTGGCATCCCGACTGTGCTGAGGCTCTGACTACAGGTTGCGCCTGGACTGGAATGGCCGTGACCTTTGGGCAGGTTTGGGCAGCTTACTGTTGTTAGGGTTTGGGCTTCAGGGGTCCGACCCCTAAACACTAAACCCTGAATCTCCCTAAAACCCCAAAACCCGAACAGTTACAGGGTTCCACATGGTGGAAGAGTTCCTTCATCAAAGGGTCTCTTACATGGACGTTGGAACATTTCTGTTCAGAGGTTTAAGGGGACTACAGGGGAGTACTCATATCGCAGGTCCAGACTCTTGCATGACATGAAAGCGACAGACATGTAGGTTCAAGGCCTTGGCTTTACGTAGGCACGTGCGCATGCAATCTTACAAAACACAGGTGCGCGTGCCTCTTCTCTCAGGTACACAATTAAACTAGGCCTTACGCTCGCACGACCGTTGAAAGAAGACTTCTGGATCTCGGTGTTTGCAACGAAACACTTCAGGAGTTTCTGGCCTGTGCTTGCTGTGACGGATTATCATTGGCAACCCCTGCTTGGAGGGTCAGGGGGACTAAGTAAGTAGGTTAATAATGAGAATAGCTAGGGTTACTTTGGGCGAATTATAGGCATTGTTAGCCTACATACTAAGTCTTCAAGACCTTCCAAGTAAGCCCTAGATCACTAATGAAGCTCTGGGCGACTTTGGCGGGCCCATGGTCAGAACTGTGGCATCTAACCCAGATGGGCGGTTATCAAAACAGGGGGCCGTAAGGGACCGAAAAAACACAGGGTGACTACAAAGTGATTATGGGGGGGGGTCTCCCTACTGGCGATTCTTTAGGAGACTTTTGGAGGAGCACCTAAAAAATGGGAGTCCCCCTCATATCCCCGACTTCTCGTTATCCCGTCAAGGGACATCCCCCAAAAAGGCCACCATAAGAAACAAGAGTAATAAGGGCTTCCTTTTAAGGGGTTATAAGAATGGATCGCAGCATTATGGGTTCTACTAACCATCACCCCCATACGACCCCTGCTAGGTTCACCCTAACGTAGCCTTAGACAATCCTTCTCCTCCTTCAAAAACCCTAATGTAGGGGTAACCTAGGGTGGGGAAACCCGAGACCCCAAATCCTAACCCTCAGCATTATATGGGGGCTGGGGGTAATCCATCAGTCCGGCTGGAACCCTGTAAGCAAGGGAAGTTGGGGGTCGCTTTTTGCGGGTCGCTCCAACAAAAAATGATGACATTTTGGGGTTTATACTGTGGTAAACAACCCAGTAAATCCCTAATCCCCACCCTAGATTCCTGTCCGAAATCCCTGCCTTCAACCCTAAACGCTAGGTTCGGTCCTCATTCCCCTCTAACCCTGAAAACTTACACCCCGAATGCTATAACCCTCAGTGTTGAACCCTCAACCCTGAATCCACAACCCTAAACCCTGAACCCTAAACCATAAGCCTAAATCCCTAAACCCTAAACCCTAAAACCCTAAAACCCTAAACTCTTAATCCAAAATCCTAACCCAAAACCCAAAACC
>CAJNIZ010045319.1:22081-36655 GCA_905231905.1 Symbiodinium pilosum | reverse complement strand
CCACAACCACCACAACCACCACCAAGACAGGCGTCATCATCGTTGTCATCATCTTCTTCATCATCATTATTGTTCGATTGCGGGAAGCTGAGTGGCCCAAAGCAGTGGGCTTGTGGCATGCCAGCTGTTAATAGCTAGTGACAGAAACCAAAGTTCCGCAGAGGGACTGACAAAGCAAAGGACGCAGCGCTAAGGCGCTAAGGTAAGCAAACACTCAAGCATCATCTCTCTGAAAACCTATGTGGCAACACGATATGTGCACAGCCCAGAGTGCAGCTTGCAAGCAATCTGCATGGGGACTCTATCGGCCAGAGAAGACCTGTGAGTGAATGATCCACGTTGTCTGCGTCTGCACCCCCCCTCTCCAAACCTCGGCAAGACACTGTTGTGCTGCAGCCGGGCTCGCTCAGCATTGAGCCGGGGCAACTGTAGAAAGTGAAAAAAACCACCCGTTAAACGGCAATGTGCGTGCCCGTCCACAAATGGCAGGGCCTGCTTCCAGCGCTTCCACACTGGGTAGCTACCGGTAGCTAGCTCCGAGCTTCGGTCAAACTTGAAGGCATGCTCCAAAACTCAGCTATGCATAAAGGCATTTTTGACGGAGGAAAGAAGATCCGCCGGGTGTTAAAACAAAAAAAGGTTTTCTGCGGCTTGCTCAGGAGCAGTTTAAGCTTGGCAGCCCAGCTGCACAATCAAACAGGTCTAGGGTCGTCAGCTCTTTGTGCCTCTCCTTTGCAGGCCACGCAGCCGCCAAAGGCTTGCACTGTTGTGTCTGGTGAAGAGGAGCTGGTGTGGCTAGATCTTGCTAGCAGGCCCGAGAATCTCAACAAGAATACGCAACGCCGCATCCAGCATACTTCCCATCCCCAGCAGTCGTCAATATCACAAGGCAAAACAAAGACGGAGGAGGCAAACATTGGAGGGAAAGGGGAAAGAGGAAGGCACGCATAAAGAAAAGCTGAACCCTCCCTCATCAGTGCAAGACTGAACTCACGCTGGGCTTAGCACCAGAAAGTGACGGAAGGCAGCCGCTTTGCCCTTGTGCCATTGTCACATGTGCCCCCGAGGCTCCCACAGGTGGCCAGCGCTGCGTCCGGGAACTTTGCAAGGCTTGCTCTTTGGGCGTGGCCTGCAGGTCAGCCATTTCCATAACAGGAGAAATGTCGTCATTTCATCCTGCCACATGCCACTGGGTCTCCGGCAGAAGCAAGTGCACCATGTGTTCGCTTTGGACGCCAGTCAGGATCCTGCATGTCCTCTTCTACCTGCAGGTAGCGGCACAGGTATCAATCCTCAGGTAGTGGACTACAGAGGCAGGTTGCACTTTGCTAACCTGTGCTCCAACAGCTGAGGCAGCTACATTGGCAACTGTTACGGGGTACGCCATGGGTCGCGATGGCGGCGCCATGTCGAGTTTGGACAGCGAGTCCTGCAAAATGACAGCAGCGCAAGCATGCCCAATGCGAGTGAAGCTCTTTCAACGTGTCAATGATATCCTTCGAATGCAAGCTTCCGCTCTGGCTCGTATGATCAGAGCGTGGAGGGAATTCCAAGCTCATCTGCAGGCAGTCAACTGCCTCAGTGGTGCATGTTGGGAGATGTGCTCGAGTTGATTCAGCTTTCAATTCGCACGGGCCGATACATTAAAATACGGATCTAGAGTTTAAGATTCTAGATGAGAGGCGGTCTGGCTCTCGACCTGCCTTCGGGCTCAAAATTCAATTCCTTGCAATTGGTTCCAACCAGGCTTGTCAATCATAAGTCTGCCCTTCCAAGTTTGCAACCCTGAATTTGGGAGGTCTGTCGGTGTTCGGCTATGTGTAGCCTTGAGGGCCCACGGTCACTGAGTTTGGAAGGAAGCTAATTACCGTCCAGAGACACGACAGAAGACTGGACGTGACCACGAAGCACCAAGCCACTGGCATTTGTTTCTTGCAGCAGCGCTTTTCCCTGGTCAGGCCTGGTGCATGAACAGTACTCTTTCAGAAGAAGCTGACTGGTTTTTGGCGGCAGGTTCTAGAATCCCGTTTTGCTTTTCAAATCACGCACTACAGCACCACAGACTGAGGCACGCCAAGTCGTCTCAGGCTCCGACGCTGGCGGCGCAGAAGTTGGCAGGAACTGGTGCTTGGAGTGTTCGGCCAAGACAGTCGGATCCTCCACGGATTCACCATGGATGCTGAATCTCACACCCCAGCAGATTAGGTGCAAAATTAGCACACGCACTCCACCAGCCCGCGATAGATCCACAAGGCCCTCAGAAGGGAGAATGAGGCAACAAGACCTGGACTGCAACAGCAACAGGGCAGCAGTTTATGAACGGCGGCAGGCTGACAGAAGTTCTTGTTCCTACCTGCATGTAACCCACACCGTCCTGACGTCGGCCAACATGTAGTCGCTTGTGGCTCACTGGGACAGACCCCTTGCCCGTGGACGTGGTCTTCTGCGGAGGCGTCGCTTCGGGGGTCGCCGGTGGTTCTGGGGCTGGAAAGGCCGGTTTGCTCTTCTCCGTGGCATCACTCGCAAAAGTCACTGCAAGGTTGTGCCCAGAGCCGGGGAAGCGAGCTTCTAAAGCTGTGTGGTGATCAACATGCACAAGTCCACGATAATCAGACCTCTTTGTGATGTCGGTTATCAGCTTTTGCTGTGTGGGTTGCGCCAGCTGATCTGTCCTTGGCGAGCAAGCGCTTGACGTGCGACAAGGATGATGTGGCCTTGGAACCTGCCCAGCCAGCTCCATGAGCATGGCATTGTAGGTCATTCGATGCTCAAAATCTGCTTGCGTCTCTGCTCTCCTCGCAAGCTCCATGTGTTTCCAGGCCAGCCTCCATGTTTCTTCAGTCTGAATCCGTTTTGTGATGGCCCGAATAGCTTCCCTGTCCCCATGCAAGACAGTCGGCGTTAGCACCTTCTTTAATTCCTTCATTGGCATGCTATCTAAGTTTGCCGACATTGTCTGATGGTACTTGTGATACTCTCCTCTGGCTCGCCTGTGAGGGGCCCACTGTGATGCCATTTCCTTCTGCTCATTCTCAATCTTGCGGCTGTAGAAGCGATCCAAGGTCTGCACTCGAACGGTGTTGACAAAGGCCTTCTTGGCTTCCCACTGAGCATGCTGTGCCTCAATCCGATCCATGCGCTCCATCAGATCTGCATCCGTGCGCAGCTTTGGTCCGTGATAACTCCTCCAGGTCCTCGGCCCTGCGTGGGTGGGATTGTTCCACTGGTTCTCCCCAGGCCGAGATGCATAGAAGGTCTGGTTCTTGAGTAGGTGACCTGCTCTGGATCGCCATCCAAGGCCACCAACGTCAGGGACTCCGTTCTCCAGTCTGTACTTGATCATTCCTCGTCGATTCCGTTCCTCGCGTCGGTCAGGGAACTCGAGCGTGCCTTGCGGCCGCAAGGTTTCCATGGCTTCCAGCTCTGCCGGCTCTGTGTTCTGCTCGGTCGGCTCTGGCTCTGGAGGCTCCGGATCTAAGCCAGTCTGAGGGTCATTTGCGGCATCAGACGCCATGCCAGGGACCTTTGGCCAAGCTCTAGGGGCTTCTGGAAAAAAATACTGAGTCAGCTACTGGAGCCCCAGGTGCTGCAAGAAGCTGTCGCAGTGTGGGTCTGAAACATGGTCCATCCTGCGTAGTTGCACGACAGCTGCAGGCAAAAACATGCATGGATGCTCTGGACTTTTCGGGTGGTAAGGGAGTCTTTGTGCGCTCCGAGGCAGAAATGTGTGCAAGCTGCTCAGCTTATGAAACAGATGAACCGTCTTGAAACTGGCAAAAACGAGCCATCTCTGCCCCTAAGTTCCTATGACGGAATCATTGGTCCCAGTCTGGAAAAACGGCGCCTCAAGCTGTGACAATGAGTCCATCGCACTGCGTTGAACTCGGTCAAGAGGACCTCGCAAAATGTGAAGCATTTCAAATCCAAGTCTGCTGAGGCCGGAGGCCTGGGGCGCACAAATCTGAGGACCTTGACAAGGAGTAGTTCCCCACCCTCTTAACACCCCGATGAACCTTCCATCACCTCCCCAGAATGGGTTTGTTCTGTGTTTCGTAATTTTGAAGGTTTGGATTGGGGGTGCAGCTCGACTGCTTGCTGGTGCTTTGGCCCCTCAGATTCTGGAGCTGGCCCCATCATAGCAATTCAGCGATTTCGGCTCCCCTTACCCCACCCACCCCCAAACCCGCCCCTCTTCGCTCCCTTCTTCCCCTCACGCCTTCCCTTCCTGTGATTTTGCTTCTCAAGTCCCACCGGCCGTGCCTTCCACTCACACAGCTGCTGGCTCCACCCATGGCGTCTAATTCGCTCGAAAACAACGCGGACAAAAGCTAGAAGTCTCGCCAGCCATCCTCTTCCGGGGCTGCAAGCTTAATCGCTTGCCCTGATATTGAAACGCATCCCTCCGGTCGTGCCGCCTAATAACGGATCGCCACTGATCCGGAACATTGATTGACAGGACCTGTGTGGAAACCTTTTCTTTATGAAGGCTTTCACTGTCTCTAGCAAATCACGGATCCCAAGTTCCAGCTGGGATTGCTGGTTGTATGGAAGCCTTCTGCATTAGGTAAACAAGGAGATCCCTAAATCCAGAGGTAAAAAATTCAGAAGCCCTGAATTCCAGTTGGATTTTGCTTGCCGCGTCTTCCAACTTCCAATCTTGGAAGTCTGGAAAACCCTGATCACGTATGATTCCGCATGGGGACCATTACTCCGTTTGAACACCTCATGCAATACGGTAATGTCCTCCAAGTGGATCACTTTTGGAAATCGTTTCCTTCCAACGGAGTTCCAGAATGTATCTGCCTAGATTCCACCAGGACGAACTGAGAAAAAAAAAATAACGCCTAAATGAGCTTGACAACGTGTCACAATAAGCCTAAGGAGTCCACAAGTGAGAAGGTGGGCCCTCAGGTTCGGCGGGCAGTATGGCGGCATCTCCCCACCACCAGCATCTGAAAGTCTTCTGCAAGAACAGCCCAAGAACCAAGAAGTGGTAAACAGAAGCGCCCACAAGCGGCTCCAGAACTGGAATTGCTTCCCCTGATCGTGAAATGCACCCCTTCTCAGCTCCACGCCTAGTATTGAATGATGACTGGTCTGACAACTGATGTAAGAGAAGGACGTATCGTGTAAAGAGGCCTATCCGATTTCTTTGAATGCAGACAGTATATCATTGGGAAATCAAGGAGATCCCTAAATTCAGCTAGGCATTTCTAATGATCTCCTACAAAAGTCTGGGCAAATACGCATATCGCAAATATACGACAGAACAAAAGAAGCGTGTAAATATCTTCCTGGGCAGGAAGCCATGAAATGCAGATAAAGAGCAGAACGTCCAGGCAACCCCTGATAGACTTTCAGGTTTCTTTAACTCCTTGTCCTTAGCTGTCTTTAAAACTTTAGGACCACCCGAAAAGTTAAACTTTTAGCCTCCTTAATATAGAAAGTAGGAAGCCCAAAAAGTTAAAGTCCTAACAGCCACGCAGAAAACAGCCAAGTGTCTATCTAACACGTCCACCAAACCCATGCAGTTTGTTGGAAATCCAGGAAACCCTGCAAAAGTACGATTCCACAAAATGAGCCCTTACTCCTTTGCAACACCAACCTAATCCCTTTTTCAGGGTTCATATCCGCCGAATCAATTGCCCCTTTCTTCGCAATTCCAGAATTTCATCCAAGTCTGCGTGAGGGCCTAAGTTGGGGATGAGGGTGGGTCTCAAGGTCGGGAGGGAACCCGCCAACCAAAATCGGACATCGTCGCTGTGTTAGGTCATCGTGGTTCGCCCGGTACAGTACATCAAGCATTCAGATGCCGTCCCCATCCCCCCCGCAAGTCTTTGAATCTCCGGTATATCAGACCAGGTGGTCCCAAAAGTTGCACAGGGCCCAGGAGGCTACGGTAGTAAACAAGAACTCTCGCAAGTTTCAAGTAGCTAGCTTTCGTGACTAGACACATTTCTCGCTCCTAGTTGCTGAGTTCTGCTTGCTCGACCCTTCTGCCTTTCAATTCAACCCGCAGAAGGCTAAGATTGTGCCTCTGCGGCCTCTCCTCCAATCGGACAGAACTGCCTTATAGAACGCACGAAACCACTCAAAGCCATCCAGTAAAGCCAGCTCTATCCCGTTTGGAAGCCCTGCTTGCTCTTGGTCTTCAGCCTCGCATGACTTCTGCTTCGCTCCGCTGTCGAGCCGCCCCTTCGCCCACGAAGCGGCACTTGCGGTGGCGATTACAGTGTACCCTCGCATCCTGCACTGCAGCACCCCCATCTAAACCACGTGAAAGAAGGAGCCATGAAGGGAGTCCAGAGGGAGCCGTGGAACAATGCGGCCAACCATCCAAACCACACAGATCGAGGGAGCCATGATGAGCCGTGAAAAAAACCGAGATGGAGCCATAGATCTTGCGCCTCGGCCTCAGATATGGGCACTATGGTGAGAGCTAAGAGGGAGCTGTGGATCTTGCGCCACGACCCTCCGCATCCCTGCCATCCAATCAAAACAAGAATGGTAGGAGCCAAGGGAAGCCGTGGAGGACCCCAAACCGTTTCTGTTTGCAGAAAATTCTATCCTGCAGGAGCTCTAAAATGTGAGCACAGCGTTACTCCTCATGTGACACGCAAGTAGCAGACACCAGACTGATATCTCGAAAGCGCTTGCAGCCCACAGGCTCCAGCTTCTTATCACTCCGAATCTTCTTGCAAGGACCTGGAATCAATGGTTTGCAATGTCTGGACAAGACCTTGCATGCTGGCTCCTGCCATCGGGCCTTCTGAATGCGGGTCAGAGTCATCACTGCTTCCATCCTTGCACTTGCTACCAAAGTCTTGCTCGATGTTGGGAAGTGTCGGATGTGGCGAATGTCCTGAAGCTCCTCTCTTCTGCGGCGTCGCTCGCCGCGTTCCTCTTGTGCCTTATCATCCAAGCAAGATGCGGTAATCCTTGTTTTGGCAGACCAGGCTCCGGCCCACAGGTCCTGGCAGTAGCTATCCTCACCTCGGTTAGGTCAAGCCTGACTAACACGCTCTCAATTCAGAGGGTAAGAAGACGGCACTCACGCATTATGCGCCGGCATTCTTCAAGACCTGGGCCATGAGTGGTGCAGACATCTTGCAATCATGCAGGCGTAGTCACATTTGGCAACCAGCGTTGCGACAGGCGATGGTTTAGCCCAGCATCCCGCAAGGACGCCTGCAGCCTTCCGCAATGGAGCATGTTGTAGCTCGCTTTGCATCCTTCCTGCTGCGCATAGCATAGCCCTAGCTTAGGCTTGGACGAATCAACCACGTCTTCGTACAGCTCATCCAAATCATCATCCTGCTGAGAGCTTTCTACTGCTTTCAGTCTATGATGAGCTGCGACTGGTCAAGCTTTGAGACCAAGTGCGTCAGGGGTGCATCCATCCAGCAGTTGCGCCAGTGAGCGATCTTCGTGTTCGATTGCACAAGAAGCTTCATGGCCTCTGCACAGCCCAGTTCACTGTCTTCAAGCTACTAGACTGCTGCTCACAAGCAGCAAGCCCTCAGGTTCATGACCTTCACCGGAACTCCCAAAATTAGACACTGCCAGTGGGGCATTCAGATGCCGAAGTTTTATCTTGCACCAAGCACTGAGGAATGCATCCCAGCCCGAACGTTGTTGCCTCTTTGTTGGCTGGCACAAACGACCTGAGCCACATGCCATGAAAGTTGCCTCCTGTTTTGCCTGCCGCAAAATAAATGAACCATTGCGAATTACCGGCCTGAACCTTTGCTTAAGTTGCGTGTGGGTCAGACCAACCAAAAGCGCCGCCTAATCCAATGTGCTGCCAGCCCGGAAGCCGGGGTGGACGCGCGGTGGCGCTACAAAATTACTTCCATGATCCTTTACATCACGTTGCCATCAGGATCCATCGCCCACCTTTTCGCTTCACTCGCGCTCTTGTGCTCGCATGCGCGGTAGCACACTTCTGGTGTTCTCCGTCTTGGCCGCAGGCCTCAGGCACAGCACTTCGGGAAGACTGAAACATGAAGTCGGACCAATGGCTACACTGAAAGGCGCAGGTCACAACATGACCTCTGCTACAAGGCCTTGCAAAGTTCCGGACCGAAATTCATATCTTGAGCCTATCTTCACCCGAAGCCAGGCTTACTTTGCCGAAATCCAGCTTTAAGGCACACACGGGCAAAATTCAACAAGACTTGGGGCTGGAACAAGGAACGGCTCAGATGTTCGGTCGTGCGGGATGTGTGGGAGAGGTCAGCTTGCGTCTTGCAAGTGCTCTGTAAACTCCCCTACCACATCTCTCAGAGATTGTGGCGGGTTCTTGCAGGTCCAGACCTGCGCAAAGCCTTCAGCTTTGCAAAGGCACCCCTGCCCAAACACTCACAAACCACCCTAAAACCTGTGCTGGCGTCGATCCACGGAGCTGGATCTCACGCTGTACTGCATGGCCGGACTCCTGCCAGCCAATGAACGTCACCCTGTTTAGAGCGCATGGTACGCAAGACGCAAGGCATGCCCATGGCATATCACATCACTGCATCCTGTCAGGTGCTAGAATGACCCTTGGCGACGCGAGCGTAGTGTTCACAGTGATCGGAGTTCGAGGCGAATAAAGTCCTGGCAAGACACTCCACTTAAAACACGCAGGAAAGGCAAGCTTGCGAGCCCTAACTTCCCAGACTGTGTGCCAATGAGCTACCACCCGGCAAGGGCGATGCTGCCCCTGAAACCACACCTCCAGGGGCGTGAAAACAAGACTTGACTCAACGATGCTCATTCAACAACAGTTGAGCCTGGCACGCTCGATGGAGAGACCCTGCAAAAAGAATTCCAGGGCTTACCTTGCCTTGGTGTTCGGACCACTCTCAGCTGCTGAATATTCACAATCTGATAGGCAAGGCTCGGCAGATGCACAGATGCTGCCGGCGGGGACGCGTAGCCATACATGAGAGAAATGCCTTTCACACCTTCCGAGTTGTAACTTGTGCAGTCAACAAACCAAGTAGTGACTGGCCTGACAGTTTTCCATCAGATGCCACCTGTGCCAAGTCAATCTTGGAACAGGCTGAAGTTGTCGGTTCGTGCACTGAGCCTCAGAGCAGAGCGAACCCCTGCACATACCGGAAGCGCACCGACAACAGCTCTGCATCCTATTAGGCCCCAAGCTATCATCCAACGTCGGCTGAGGGCTTGCCTTGCACCACGCGGCTTCAGCTCTGCACTGAACATTTCCAACTGCAATGCAGAAACTGCAACAGCTTCGTTACTACTTTGTACCTGCTAACTCTCATGTCGGGCGCTGCGCTTGCGAAGGGGTCTGCAGGGTGAACAAGTTCTAGTTAGGAAGTAGCCAAAACCTCCATCACGTTTGAAACACAGCCCTGGACAATGCTGGCATGGAGATCAATGGAACATGGAGACTTCGTGCTTGCAGTGACGAGCATATCAGTAGCTTTTCCAAGTAGTAGCTTGCAAACCAGATCCTCGCTCGTGAGCAATCCAGGGGCAAGAGAAGTCTTGAACAAAGGCCGTCGTTTCATGGAAGTGATCGGAAAATATTGCACATGTCACTTTGGATGTCTTCGATTATGCCTTCACCAATTTTCATGCATGCATTTCTGTGTGCAATAGGCGTGGATGCTGGGCGTGGCTGCATGTAGAAAGGCCATGCAATTGCTTTTTCCCTTAGTCTTAGTCAGGCTTAGAACGCTGGTCGCGGGACATGCATGTTGGCAGCGCGCAGGCATCGGGGGCACTGCTGCGCATGAGTCACGTAAGCCCCTTACGCTACGCCTCGGTGTTTCAAGACGCAAAAGACCGCCCAAATACTTTCGCCGATGACGCCCCACATAAACGCACCCCTCCGCCTGTAAGCGCCGCCCGTATACGTCGCCAGCAAACAACCCGTTCCGGCAAGCGCCCCAGAACCTCCCAATGCACACGGACCCACCCCCATGTGCAGGCCAGGGAACACATGTATGCATGTGCGGATTTGCGGCGGGACCCCCATTCAACACTGCTGGCGCCTGCGAATTTGAGGGCAGACGTTTTGGGGGACTTCTGGTTTGTCACCACTGAAAATGCGGAAGCTTCCCCTGGCTTCCTACACTCAGAAACAATGCTTTTGTCAGATTGCCCAAAACTCAAACTTGCAAAACACAAGCCTTGGCACAACATCATGTTGTCCATCACTTATCGCCACAGGGGGAACAACCATGACGAAAGCCACCCTGCACAATCAAAGCATCCCTGCCAAGACATCAAGAAAACCATGCCCCGCGAAAAGGCCGGAACACAGCAGTTTTGAGACCATCAAGGGCTCTGCAGCAAAATCTCAAGTCACACATATGCCCAGGGGATCTGCTTCACAGGGTTGCATGCCGGTAGTATGCTATGATTCTTGAAAGCTTTGGCCACGCCTTACCTGTTCTCAGACTACATGGCAAATTTTGGTCCAACCCACGAGAAGCTCTAAGAGGACACGTTCATGCAGGGAGCTCTGATTAGTGGACATGCGTAATCTAACGAGTATAGTATAATGAATTAATGAAAATTGTGTCGCCAAAGCACGGCTCCAGTGCTGTCCGGACTCCTTAGATGTATTGCGTGGCTGATGCAGGTCTTACATACCGTCTCACCACTCAGGATTTTTGTTGGTGGAAACGTTCTTGGTCTCACACCAAAAAATCAAAAGTTGACTTGAGGAATGATTCAGACAGCCAAGATTCGTCAGCCCGATTGATTCTTTGAGTCCTGCCTCCTTGTCGTGGCGCTCAAACCATCGCAACTCCATTTCCGCAAGCCTTGTGACTGAGCAATCATACGCGACACTGATGCTGCCAAGCTGAGGTCTTGCAAAATACCAACAAAGGGAAATGCATAATGCGATGCATTTCAGCAAGCTGCGCAGGACTAAGTCTGGTACTTTGTCTGCTGCGAGGTAGTCTTCAGAAGAACAGATTGCATTTCATCCCGAAATGATGCAGTTTCCTGCATCCAGAGCACTCGGATGATTGCAGAAACAAGAAATGCCTGAAGTTGGAAGCCTTCGATGATTTGACAAGAAGGTTATATGTTGTGTTGTATGCGTGAAGCTTTGGCGGACCGGAAGGTCCCCGCAGTACCTCTGCAAGCCAGCACTTCTTGGAAATCGGAGCTGCATGCCAGTCTTCCAGAAACGGCATGCAGGCATGTTTTCAAACACCAACTTGTGTGACATGGAGGGCCCAAAACCTGTTAGATCCTGTTAGGCCACCCAAAGTCTGCAGAAACAGTAGCGGCGCATGCACCATGACTCCACACCGAGCACTTCCCAGGGTCACATAGCATTCTCTGTACTTTCCACCGAGCTTACACAGACACACTTTGGTCATGTAAGCACAGCAGTCAAGCAGTGCCGGTTGTCCTTCTCCAACAACCTGCGCATGTCCTCCTCAGTTTGGGCCAAAAGAACTTCGAGCTCCTGCAGCAGGCATCTCACCATGAAGGCATGGTTAACCATGCTGATCCCTTAAATACAACTCAACAAATTATGGGCAGCAGATGCCAAGCAATGGTTGATCCCAGGGTCACCAAAGTCAACACCAAGACCACTTGAAAATTCAAAACACCGACGGCATCTGGGATTGTGACCCTGAGTAAATCGAGCATGCAGAAATGACAACAAGCCGGACAAGTCCCAAGGCTGCGAGAATCGCGACTGCGGGCGACCGGGGACTGTGGCCAAAGCGCGTGTCCGACCGAAATTGTGAGCACGCTGCATGTGAGAGCTGACGCTTCAAACGCCAGCTGAACCACTGGCCGCGCGCTCTGCCTCGCGCCACATGTGAAGAGAAAAGGCCATTCGTTCCCTTCACCGGAATGCAAAAACGCGCCAGCTAATGAAATCATAATCGTAGCAGGAGCACGCTTAATCAAATGCAAATGTCCGTGCACAAAACTGAACCACAATTGCAGTGATGTCCTTTATCTGTGCGGCAGCGTTGGCTGATCTCGTCTCGAGGCTCTGCCTCTCCGTACTCGCCTGAGAGGTGCTGTCAAGACGAATCGAATTGATCGCAGAATATGCAGATTGGATCCGCATGGTCAAGGGCACGGCACCCTCAGCGCTCAAGTACTCTTGCGGAACGAGGCGCATGTTCCAATGCCTACAGAAGCACGGGCACACACGTCATGAACATCGCTTCAACAAGACCCAGGCTCCCCCGCCTCTCCAAGTTTGTCTTGACGTTCAGCGAGGCGCAGCAGGCGTTCGGAGAAGTTCATTGCGGTCTGCAGGAACAGACAACTTAGGACGAGGAAGCCAGCGTCTTTCGAAGAGGGGGGGAAAAAACCATTCAATCTTCCCAAATTGCCTTTTTATGTCAGTGTATTGAACCTCGAATCCAAACACGTTTTAATGTCAATGTGTTCAACCTGCACGTTTCATGTAGACTGGGAAGGGCTATGCTTCTTGCACCCGTCACACGGACATTGTGCCAAGGCAACCCTTGTGCGACACCCTCCTCGGTGGTACGTGTCAGGCTGGTGGCACCAAATGCGAACTAGTGTTAGCACAAAAGTACAAACAATGGCAACATGCGTTGGTATCAAGAACCCTACTCACAGTAGGGTGCAGTGTATCTCATAATCAAAGAGGAGAAGCATGTTGAAGGTTTCATGCATGCCAATCTCCCAGTACTTGAGAATGCAGTCGGTGTCGTATGTGTTTTTGGTTGGGCACATGTTTTTGTTTGTTTTCCTTCTCATTTTGCTCAAGATGTTGTCTGATCGTTCAACAATATCTCATTTCACCACCTGTTCTCGGACATCATCTGGGCTCCTGCTACTCAGATTTGCCCACACACCAACACACACCTCACTTACATTCTGGCACAATTCCCACATGGCTTTCCATTTTCTGGCTCCAAGCTTAATTTCTGCACTTAACGGCTAACACATCCCGCTGAAGCTGTCCTGGCTCAAGCGTGCGTCAACTTCATGGCTGTGGGCCTCGAATAAACCCATTCAGCAGCCTGGAGGTTCTACAGGCAGGTCTAATTCTTGTCGAGAGTCTTCCGCGGCACTGATGTTCTTCATGATCTGCTGATTGCGCTCATGAATTTCGGCCAGCCGTCGCATCGTGTCACCTCGACAGAGCGGGTACAGGAACTCAAGCCTGTTGAGCCGCGGCTCGTTCTGGGCCCCTGTGTGCCGAGGATGTGATGCTTCTTGACGGCGGGAAAAAAACACTGCGAAGATCTGCCAAGCATTTGCTTTTCGAGGACATCACTCTCGTGCGTCTTGAGCTTGCGAGCCAGGTCCTAGCCGTGCAATGCTGTGCAATGCATCCATGACCGCCTTTTGGAGGGCATGTTCCGGGTCCTCCGTGGATAACCGACACGACTCAAGCTGCCTTGGATGAGAGCTGCAGTCTTGTAACTCCACAAATTCCTCTGCTGGCTTGCTTGGATCTAGAACTGCAATGCTGAGGTGCTCGTTTGCAAACGCCGAGATCTGCCTGAGGAGACAGGACGAGTGCTGCACTGCAAGCCTAGCAATAGCCATGCAAATGATCGCCCCACCTTGAAGCCTGCGAAAGCTCAGCCTTGAGGCTCTGCAGATCCAAAGTGTGCCGTTGCTCCATAGACCTGGAACACTTCTGCACCGACTAGCTGAAGCTTGGGAAATTTAAGATCAAACCCATGTGCTGAAATGACTTGGTCAAAGCAAGATGAAGCAAGAGCTAGCGTGCTGTTGGCAACTGCTGGCAACGCTCAGCAGCGGATCCACATTTTTGATTGGGCTCGTGATTTTTCCGGTGTGTTCGGTGCACATTCTGTAAAACAAGGCATGCCCAGCACTTCGCCTGCCAGACGATGGGCATCAGTTGGTATCTGTTGGCAGCAGTTGGCACGCGATTTGCATCAGCTCAACCGCTGATATTCTCTCAAGCTCTTGCAGCTGACCTCTAAAGGATGTTGGCTTCAGTTAGTAAACGTTAGAATGCATTGCCATTTGTTGATGCACATACATATACAGGTATATACATGTATGCGTAGGTCTTGTGTCTAAACCTGGCAGCTTTTTATGTAGGGTATGCCGACTGGGTTTGTGTACAAATACCACTTTGAAAACGGATTAAGTTCTAGGAAATTAACTACGATAAGATTTCCTAAATATTCTTGCACATAGATTTCAGTGCAAAAGCCTTGGAGAAGCAATCAAAATCCAGATAAACCACTGAGATCCCTGAACCCTGTTGATTCCTTGTAGTGATCCATATAGTCCTAACTATCCCTTGAGTCTTCCAGGTTTCTCAGAGGTTTGGTCTAGGTGCAGCTCTTTAACAACATCTTGGCTGCAACCTGCCAGCTGCCAGGCTGCTTCACATAAAAAAAGAAAGAAATGTGATTAGGTACAAATGTCCTGAACAGATCTCTGAACTGGAGCCCAGCTCCAAACAATATAAACAAGAGTGCTTGCCGAGAAAAATTGTTTTGGGGTTCCTTGGGAGAGAGTTCGTTGTTTGAAGAAAACGTCTTTGTCCTTGACAAGTTGGGTTCCCTCTCTCATTGAAAATTTGGCGTTCATATGAGCTGGCGTCAAAATTAC
>CAJNIZ010045318.1:21451-36818 GCA_905231905.1 Symbiodinium pilosum | reverse complement strand
ACTTCCGTGCATTTTCGAGTGAATGCGATCACCAGAGCATCCATGCCCAAACCATACTTCCGTTCCTCTTCAAGTGAATGCGATCACCAGAGCATCCATGCCCAAACCATAATTCCGTTCATCTTGGAATGAGTACGATCACCAGAGCATCCATGCCCAAACCATAATTCCGTTCCTCTTCGAGTGAATGCGATCACCAGAGCATCCATGCCCAAATCATAATCCCGATCGTCTTCGAGTGAATGCGACTACCAGAGCATCCATGCCCAAACCATAATTGCGTTCCTCTTCAAGTGAATGCAATCACCAGGGCATCCATGCCCAAACCATAATTCCGTTCGTCTTGCAGTGAGTACGATTATACCAGGGCATCCATGCCCAAACCATAATTCCGTTCCTATTCGAGTGAATGCGATCACCAGAGCATCCATGCCCAAACCATAATCCCGTATGTCTTCGAGTGAATGCGACTACCAGAGCATCCGTGCTCAAATCATAGTTCCGTGCATTTTCGAGTGAATGCGATCACCAGGGCATCCATGCCCAAACCATAATTCCGTTCATCTTGGAGTGAGTACGACTATACCAGGGCATCCATGCCCAAACCATAATTCCGTTCATCTTGGAGTGAGTACGACTATACCAGGGCATCCATGCGCAAACCATACTTCCGTTCCTCTTCAAGTGAATGCGATCACCAGGGCATCCATGCCCAAACCATAATTCCGTTCCTCTTCGAGTGAATGCGATCACCAGAGCATCCATGCCCAAACCATAATTCCGTTCCTCTTGGAATGAGTACGACTATACCAGGGCATCCATGCGCAAACCATAATTCCGCGCGTCTTGCAGTGAGTACGATCACCAGGGCATCTATGCCCAAACCATAATTCCGTTCCTCTTCGAGCGAATGCGATCACCAGAGCATCCATGCCCAAACCATAATCCCGATCATCTTCGAGTGAATGCGACTACCAGAGCATCCATGCCCAAACCACAATCCCGATCGTCTTCGAGTGAATGCGACCCAAACCATAATCCCGATCGTCTTCGAGTGAATGCGACTACCAGAGCATCCATGCCCAAACCATAATTCCGTTCATCTTGGAATGAGTACGATTATACCAGGGCATCCATGCCCAAACAATAATTCCGTTCCTCTTCGAGTGAATGCGATCACCAGAGCCTCCATGCCCAAACTATAATTCCTCTTCGAGTGAATGCGATCACCAGGGCATCCATGCCCAAACCATAATTCCGTTCATCTTGGAATGAGTACGATCACCAGAGCATCCATGCCCAAACCATAATTGCGTTCCTCTTCGAGTGAATGCGATCACCAGGGCATCCATGCCCAAACCATAATTTCGTGCATTAAATAGATTCATAAACCCTAGAAAGTAATTTTGACGTCGCCCATTTTCGGCCCCTGTCGTGCTACATATTCACGAGTCCCACGCTTGCTAGGGTTTTCCACACCCCGAAGACGTTCTATCCTCTTTCCGTACCACGGGCGGGTATACACCGCGCACCTAGCAGTTTCCATCTTATTTTCCATTATCCCAATATACTATAGTAGTTTCCATTTGATTTTCCATTATCCCAAGATATTATAGTAGTTTCCATCTTATTTTCCATTAGCCCCAAAGCTAGAAACTCAAGGCTTATTTGAGCAATCTCGAAACCTTAGTCCTAGGTCTCCCGAAACGAAGCACGCCAGTGCTGACCTCACAAGAACCCGAAAACGTCCAGCCAACACCCCGAGCCCCAAAACATCAAACACCGAAACAATAATAACTGAAAGAGTCAACCTGCACCAGGAGAATGGAAAAAAACATGGAAACTACTATTCAGGGGTTATGTAGAGGCTATATAAAACAACAAGTAAACCTATACCACCCCTGACTCTCTCTAACACTCAAGCCAGGAGCATGCGGCCATACTTGTGCACGATAAGCTTGATGAATCGACAGAGAGCTCCGGCCCCGGCTTTATGGTGACAAAGGAACCTGACTGCAGTTTAGGATTAGGGTTTTGGGTTTAATGTCTAGGGGTTCAGGGTTTAGGGTTCAGGGCTTAGGGCTTTAGGGTTTAAGGTGTTGTTGAAGCAATCTTCAACGTTTGGGGTTTAGGGATTTAGGGCTCAGTAGTCCACTGCGCCTAGTACTAGATAATCCTCCATCGCCGTAATCACAACGAAATCCCAAAATGTACTACCATCATTACATGTGCATATACATATATATATGTATATATGACTTGTCAGACAATACCGCCCTAATATATATATGACAAAAAAGTACCATGAGAAGAGGGTGAATCTTTGTTACCATGGGGGGGGGGGAGGGGGCGGCTGCATTATGAGGAGGAAGGGGTTGATGTGGAGACCGAAACAATGCCAGGGTACAGGTGTATAACATGCTAGAATGCTAGAATGCTAGCCCTAAACCCTAAAACCCTAAACCCTAAACCCCTAAACCCTAACCTGAGGAAAAATGCGACTCAGCTTGAGTTTTCCTCAATCCTGAGCCGGGAGGGCCGAATTTTGGGGGGGTTGAAGGATTCCAGGAGGGTGGAAGGCTCATAGTTCTTAACACAAAGGTTATGAGCATTTAGTGTTTAGGGTTCATGGTATAGGGTATAGCTCTTAACATAGGGGTTACTAGCGTTTCGGGTTGATGGTTTAGGGTTCAGGGCTCATAGTTCTTAACATAAAGGTTATTAGTGTTTAGGGTTCATGGTTCAGGGTTTAGGGCTCATAGTTGCTAACGAAAGGGAAGGCGCCCCAAAAACACATGGGGAGTTGCAGGAGATTAAAGGGATGTCTTAGGTGGACATCCCAACAGGGACAAAGGGACTCCAAGGCAAAATGGTGATTCTATCAGGGTCCTCATATATTCCTATTATCCCACATTTTATACATGAGCTGTAATCTAAACTCCTAGTGTACCCCTGAATAAACCCTACTACACTCCCCTATATTATCCCCTATATAACCCCCTTTCCGAGACAAAAGCTGATGTTGTGGGGGAGGTCCACCTAAGGGATGTCCCTTAATGCACCAGACTCGGTCGTGCAGGGCATGGATCCGATGTGGCTTCCGGTTTAGGGCTTTGGGGATTGGCTGCTTTAGGGTTTAGGGTTTTGGGGCCGTAAACCCTAAACCCTAAACTCTAAACCCTAAACCCTAAACCTTTTTGGGTTTCCCGGGATTTGGGGCTAAGAGCCTTGGGGGCTCAGGATTTTTCAGCTCCAGGCTCCAGTTTTGTGCATCTCAGGTTTGGCTGGGGTTGTTCTAGTGTTTGGGAGCAAGGGCTTCAAGTTTCTGAGTAAGGAAGGCTCCTTTCAGAGGATGGGAACATTCCTATGGCTCTAAGGAAAATCTTAGCCCACATTACCCTAGGGAGAAAAAAGCATCCTGTTTACATAAATATAAGGAATCCCATACCCCAAAAGTATGAAGGATCCCTAACATTGATCCAGAAATGGCTTCTGTCTAGCGTTACAAAGCAACCGACAAGCACTCCCGCTTCACAAAATAGCACTACCAGGCAAAGCACTTAAGATTTATGGCGTCAACACCGCCACTAAAACAGCCAATGTACAGTAACCCCTGGAAATCCAGAAGTCAAAACTCACAAGATACATCAGTAATTCTCCCCAAAAAAAAATGATCCCACCCTAAACTTTAAACCCCCATAGTAAGCCCGGAGCATGGAGTACTTGCTCTGCGGGCGGAGTCGAAAGCAGACAGCTGCACTTGCGGCGAGCAGAGCCGCAACGGGCAAGATGAACATCACCTGAGCTAAAATCTAAACTCCTAGTATTTTCCTGAATAACCCTGAAAATGTTCCCTGTGTAATCCCCTATATAACCCCCTTTAAGCAGTTTAGACATAAGGAGCTTAGACTATGGCTCACCTAAGCGCTGGAGAGCATTGGATTTGGGTTTAAGGGTTGAGGATTGAAGGCTTCGAGCGGAGGGTTCAGGAAAAACAGCTCCAAGTCCTGGTTTTAGGTTGGGTTAACCCGTCTAGCCGAGTCTAACCTAGGCTGGTAGCTCCTCGCGTTGCACAAGATGCCGAGAACCCTACAGCCACAGTCCAAGCACTCAAAGCGTGGTGCACTTTGTGCCGCAAGCCCTCCATGACCCAAAAAGTGGATGTATGATCTTCAATATTAAGGTTCTATTGGAACCCTACAGTAGCTTCCATTTTCTTTCCATTATCCCGATATAACCCCAATATTCTGACAATAATGATGGGGTTATATCGGGATAATGGAAAAGAAAATAGAAACTACTGTAGGGTTTTGTCATAGTATCTGCAACTTTTCTGAATTTCGTATGCTAGGTAATTTGTGACACTCAGCATCATCCTGTGGTGACCGCTTCTAAACCCTCACCAGCAGGCTCTTAAATCCCTTAGCGCCAGGGTCCCTTAAAGTAATTAAAGTATGTGAACCCACCTAAACCAAAACTCTAAGTGGCGCCCTAACCTGAACCCCCCGGCCAACCTCTAACCCTAACCCCCTAACAAAACAAGTCGCACAAGCCAGTAGTACCGCCACGAATTCCATTGCCTTCTGTTCATTCAAGTTGAGCAAAGGGGAAGCGAGGAGCAGCAGGATCAGCAAGCCTGGGCAGTAGGTTTTAGTACTTTTGACTCAGGAGTGGCTTGGATTTACGGTCTGTGGCTTGGGGCTTAGGATTCAAAACTTTTCGGCATTGGGATTTCGCTCCCTGGTTGGGAAGTTTAAGGATTTTTTGCAAGATCAAGGCTTAGGGCAACGGTCTAGGAAAAAGGCCTTGCGCAGGACTCCAATGCAATTTAATTGGGGTGGTTCAGGCGAGTTGGTTAGTGCTCAAAGTAGGAAACCCAACCAAGTGCAAAGTTGGATGGTCCAAATGTGATGTTAAAATTAGAGATGTAGTCCACCTTACACACATGAAGCGAGGGCAGAGCCAGGAACAGGCCTTCGTGTAGTGGCTGGATCCTGATTTGCGACCAAGAGTGTTGTTCTTGACGAAACTCCGCCAGCATATGGGGGTTCCACATGTTAAAGGTCCTTTTTGGAGACTCCCAAACTAAGGATTGCAATATTTGGGACCCTCTGTGTCTGGGAAACCCCAAACACCAAGCACAGAGAAGCGATCAGCATCGCAGCAAATTTGCACTGTGATACTCCCACAATGGTCCTGACATACTCCCCTAAAAAGAAGGCATCCCTTCAGCACTGGTGCCGACAATCCCTTTGAGTCTTCGCGCCGGCTCAAACAAAGATGTTTGACATTGCGCCTAACGACCATCAAAGAGGGCTCAGAACCCCTAAACCCCAGACCCCTTGACCGCTAAAGCCCAAACCCCTAAACCTCCGAACCCCTAAAGCCCAGTGTTCACGGATTTGGGGGTTGCGTGGTTTGGAGACTAGGGCTTTAGGGTTTGCTGTCCAGGGAGAGATCAGCGCCTCGGAAAGCCTCAACCCTCAGCCTTCCTTGCGCTTAGCGGTGAAATGGGGGGTTTACGTTACAGGGACCATTTTTCGGGTCAAGAGTTCGGCTACTCTACGAATCCATTCCCTCCATTCCTGACAAAGACCAGGTAATTCAATACTTAGCCCACATTACCCTAGGGAGAAAAAAGGATCCTTTTTACATAAGCATAAGGAATCCCATACCCCAAAAATGTATAAAGGATCCCTAACATTGATCTAGTCAAGGCCTGCGGAGAGAATCATGTCGTTGTAGTTGGCAACATCGACTCGCCAAGGCCACAGTAGACTCCTCAGCGGGATCAGGGCTCAGCGTTTAGGAATTAGGGCTACTGATCGATACCATCAAGAGCCTCTCTTCTCATCATCCCAACTACATGAGCTATATTCTAAACTCCAAGTATCCCCCTTTATAGGCCTCATACTAGGAACCCTACATAGTCCCCTATGCAAGCCCCATTAAGGAGTTTGGACTACAGCTCGGTAGCCGCTAGGAGGTATGAGCTAAGAAGCTCATAGTCTTGCGTAAATACGCTGAGGGTTTAAGGTTCAGGGTTCACAGTTTATGGTTTAGGGTGTTTTGTTTAAGCGCCCCTTCTACTCCTCCCGTTACAGTCAGGTAAAAGCTCAATCAGACCGGGCAATACAGTGCCAAAGTGCGGCAACACGGTTTAGGGTTCAGGTCTCAGGGCTTAGGATTTAGGGTTCAGGGTTTTTAGGAAGGTAAGACGCTCATATTGGTATTTGAGGTTCATCCCAATTTCCACTTTCTTTTCCATTTGATTCTACATTACTGGGGTACTATCCTTGAACCCTTGATCTCACCCGTAACCCCTATACAATGCATATATACATAAACCCTACAAAGCTCCATATCCCCATACCCCCTGTAGCTAGCAAACTGGACTTGAGCTTGATATTGAAGGGAAGGACCCAGGGTAGCTGAAACTGAGCCATAAACCACTTTTTGCATTGGTAACTGCACTCCCTGTCCTTATCAGCTTACGTAGGGCAACTTCATCGGAGCAGGTAAAGATCTATGCCAAAAAAATGGGTTGTCTTAGACTCGGGGAACCTGGGTAGATATTAGGGAAAAGACGGAGAGAATGCGGCTGCCTGGACAGCTGAAACCTCCCATTCTTCCTGACCTAATTAGAGGTTAGCTGGGAGCTGGTCCTCATTTCCAAAAGAGTACAACGACATAATTAGAAATTATCTATTCTTCGGTGGGAATGAGAAGTTTCAGTGCTAGTGCAAGGCGATTCAGCACAGCAGCAGTCAGAACTCATCACCATAGTTAGAGCTTTCAAAAGTTGCACCCCAAATTGATACAGAACCTATTGCTCTTGGTACTGAGGCTTCACGGGGTTCCTTTTTAGTTTGGGTAAGCTCTCAAAAGCAGTTGAGGCTCTGTGTCGTCAGCTTGACACAAACCACAATGCCCATAATTCCCACCTGGTGATCTGAGACTTACGGCTTATCGCTTGGGGTCTGGGGTTGTAGGGGTACCCTTATGGACCGCTGGATGTGGGATGAAAAGGGGAATATGTAGGTCACTGCGCGTATATACGCCGTTTAGAATTCAGGGCTTTGTGGATCTCCTCCCAGAAGGGTTTCTCAAAGCTAGGCCAACTTTCTGGCCTTTCTATGAGGAGCATATTTTTCGAGCGTATGTTAGGAGAAATGAACTGAATTTTCGAAATCTTTCAACAGAAAACATGACTCCTTTTGTCTGCGGGGTTCGTATGTAGGCGACCCCCTATTTGAAGAAGAGTCTGGATGGGTCTGTCTCAGAATCAAAAATCCCACAGTGCATATCCAGAAAAAGTGAAACTGCGTGGTCCTGAGGACACCCCAACATTCTGTGGATGTACTATACACCACCGCCTGCAGCGCGGGAACGGACACCAGCGCAGCTGGGATTAAAGCCACCACCAAATTATGCCTTCGTGACTGGGAGAGCTTTTGAAGGTTTAAAGGGCTTCAGGTCAGAAAGCTCAGAATTCAGCTGTTGCAGGTGTTCTAGCAAATCTGAAACCCTAAACCCTATTGCAAGTATTTTAGCAAGCAGGCATGAGGAAGTGCTTTTGGGAACGTGCCAGGTATGGGATGCGAGACTCTTGAGCTTTCGGACTAAGAAGCTCCAGGAGGAGGTCCCCTCACACAATTGGCCAGAAATACTACAGCCCAGATTGCCTGCTGTCTGTCGGGTCTGCAGTGCAGACAGTAAACCCGAAACAGGAGACAGCATGTTGAAAAAAAATCCAGTGTAGACAAGAAGTTAGCCCCAAAACAGCTTTAAAGCACGATTTGAATATTTAGGGGTATATAGCGACTTTTAGGCTTCAGGGTGTCTACCCCCCGAAGCGAACATAGAACCCCAAAATAGGTACCATCGAGAATGCCAACCGAGAAAAAAGGCCGAGTATATTGGGTTCCACGTGAGGCTGGGGGAGGCAAAGCTCGGATGAAGCTGACATGATAGTTTCCATAAAAAGAGAACACCAAAATTGGCCATAAAACAATATAATCCTTAATATGGGGACACCCCCCCAAAATCAGCCCCGATTTTGAAAACGCCACAAATTTGAGGTTAGGGTCGTTGCCTGGCGGCTGCCGAAGAATTCCGCAAACTGGCCAAGAGTTTCCAAGCATGAGAGTAGCCGTTTTCCATGATTAAACCGAGTAAGGGTACACTCTACTTATAGCACACCATGCTCCAAAAGAAGGAGATAATCTTATTCTAGATTGGGGGCCGCAACACCCCCACTCTTCTTATAAAACAACATATCCCAAAAGGATGACATAATGTTTCTTTAATTGGGGGCCATAATGTCCCCCAAGGAAAACACTACTCATGGGGGGACACAGAAGAGCAGCCCCAAACATGCTGAGGGCAGAGCATCGCGGATCCATACATGAGTACCCCGACTGTGCAAAGCATCCAGTGCTAACAGCCTTCACACCAAGACTAATACCCATACCTTACCAGCACAGAAATGACCATGACACATCCATACATGAAAGCTCAGACCCTTTTAGCCTTAAGCCGGAGCCTCCAATCAAGTCTGAGTACAAAGTCAAATAACAAGAAAGCTCACCAAAACCTCCATCATACGCAACAAAACTTCTTATGCCCTAGCCCTCCAAAAGCTGGACACCTCAAGCCTTTCTCCCTCCTTGTTCTACTGCAAACCCTTTCCGCATCAAATGCATTCAGGGCGACGCGGACAGCAACAAGCCATAGTAGTAGCGCTCGGGTCGGAAGCGCCCAAAGAGAAACTTGTACCTGAAGGTTGCGCAACTGAAGGGTCCCAGATGATTTGGGTGGTTGAAGATGGGGTTCAAGGGTCGAGGACAGGCAAGTCCCTGGCCAACTGCAGACCCCCTTTGTTCCATGGCTCAGCCAGTAAAGCCCTTGGTCTAGGGGGGACCAGCGTTCTTAGGCAGTGTTTTTTTTGTATCTCGGTGAGTTTGTTGGCCAAACCAAGGAAGATGATACATGATCTCTTTCCAGAATTCGAGAACCAAAACGAGACGATGATCTTGCTCCTAGCCCTACTTAGAGCGCGTCCCACATGAAGCTCCTGAACCTTTACTGCGCCCCAAGAAACCATCTTCCCAACCAACTTCCGCTGCACAGAAACACTATACATGCCTTTTGTGGAGCCCCTTTAAATGATTTGCTACCTGATTTTTCCAAAGCCTCAGCAGTACACCTCAAACTTTGACACCCTAAACCCTAAACCCCACCCCAAGGTGTAGATGCAAAATTCTTTGGGCCAAGTCCCAGATCCCAAAGTTCGCCGCCATCAATCTCTAAAGACCTCAACCTAAATCCCTTAAGGGTTTAGGGTTTAGGGTTCTTACCCCTAAAAATCTCCGCACCAAAGAAAAGTCTTGAAGCCCGCCCCCCCCAAAGTATGACCCTCCTCCTCAAACCCTTAAGCCCTTCTTCCCAACCCTAAAACCCTAAACCCCTACACCCTAAGTTCAAAACCCTAAACCCTAAACCCTAAACCCCTAAACCCTAAACCCTAAACCCCTAAACCCTAAACCCTAAAACCCTAAACCCCAAACCCATTGAAGCCCTTCTTCCCCCCCATCCCCACCGGAAGCCCAAGCACCTCTCCAAGACTTCCAGGCCGCTCGAGGATCGGAGCCTGGAGATCCACTGTTTAGGGATTAGGGTTTAGGGTATGTCGGGGTTAGATAGGGATATATAGGGTTTAGGGTTTAGGGACTGAGGCCCAGGGATTCAGGTTTAAGGATTATGGTTTAAGGTTTAGGGATTACGTTTTAGGATTTGAAGCATTCGGGTTTAAAGATATCCCTAGATAGCCCTATGGAGATAGATCTGTCTGCTTTGATATCCCACGTATCTACCAACGTATCCCCGCAGATCCCCGTACATGTATATGTGTGTATATATACATATATATATATAGGTGTATGTAAATATGGCCCTATACATCCTGGTACATCTCTATATATATATATATATAGATATCCCTAGATGGATTGCCAGGAATGTTGCTTACTACCCACATGTGCACGGATAAATAGGGTTTGGGGTTCAGGCTTAGCAGCCCCCAAATAAATCAGGAATTATGAAGGGACTAGCTGCCCTTTGTTTGAAACTCATCCTCAGCCTTAAGGGCTGGTGGCCTTGGAGTCCTTAGGCTACACGGGGGGGTTCAGGGGCTTTGGGAGGTCTGGAATTCCGGGTTGAAGGAGTACGATTTGTGTGATGGCGGTTGTGTCTAGGGTTTAGGGTTTATTCGGGGCGCAGGGAATATGGGAACCGGTCAGCGTCCTCCGAATCCAGAAGTGAACGAGGGAGCAAGATTGCAGTGTCGTTTGGGATCCTATGATCCCTGCAATCATATCCATCTGCGTAGTTCCCTGTATGTTGCCTTGGAACTTTCTGTCGTAAGGACTCTGGTTTGAGTCTCCTAGGAATTTAGAGGTTTGCAATAAGACTTTAATCCTGTACATATTCCCTTGCAAATTTCATGTTGAAAACCTTGCTATGGCCCTGGACTTTGGATTTTAGGCTTACAGTAGAACCTTGCAATGAAAACCCAGGAAGGCTTAAACTAGACCCTGATTGCAAATCACTGCAATTGAGCTCTATTGCCTCTGTCAACTCCCTATCCAGCAAACTCCGATCAAAACCCTATGACTCAGGAGGATCCCCCCACCCTGTGATAGTGGTATAATGGGAATATAGGGGTTTAGGGTTTAGGGTTTAGGGCCCTAATATAATCGTTACTATCCCTTATAGTCACTATTACTGGGTGAGGGGTTCACCTAACCTATGACACAAACATCCTCAACCCAAAACTGTGAAACCCGAAACTCTAAACAACAACTCCAAGAGGATATGGCCCTAAAACTACCAAAACTCCTAGACCCCAAAAACCCTACACCCTAAACCCCCTAAACCCTAGACCCTTAACCCCTAAACCCCCGAAACCCTAGACCCTTAGCCCTGAATCCCCAAACCCCCAAAACCCTAGGCTCTAAGCCCCAACCCCCCAAAACCCTAGACCCTAAATCCCACAAACCCCTTGTTGTCTGAGTCCCGGGAGCCAGATAGGGTACTTCCAGGTGAGGAAGCTAATGGCTGACAGGATCGCAACAGGATAGGCTAAGATGCCTTAGACTTACAAGCTGTGGATGGAGGATTTGAGGATTAGGGCTTAGGGTTTGGGGTTGAAGGCTTAGGGCTTAGGGTTTAGGGCTGAGGGTTTAAGGTGTTTAGAGGGTTTAGGGGGTTAAGGGGATTCAAAGGGCCTAGTGCTTCAGTCAAAGGGTTTGTGCCTCGGGGTTTAAGAGTTGGGGAGTTTGGGCTCAGGAAAAACTAACGGGAAATTTTGGGCATCAAGATCCATTGAAAGGTTCGGGCTTCATGATGCTTTAAGCAAAGAGTTAGGGTTTAGGGTCTAGGGTTCAGGGTTTAGGGGCCCAGGGTGGGGTGCAGGGTACACACTTTAGGGTCCCGGTTTGCTCAGACTTGGTCTTCGGCCTAGGGCTACATAGAGTTCAGGGCTTAGGAGCCTCAATAGTTACCAACGATGACTCAAACAGAAGCTTACAGAGAAGCTGGGTTTGTATAGGGGCTATAGAAGGGAATGTAAAGGCCTAACTGCCTACGAATATCATGCTGAGGTCTGTCTCAGGTGCCAGGCAAGAGGAATCTAGAAATCTAGGATGATAACATTGGTAGCCCCTCGGGTGGGGTCCCTGGGTCCAGTTGCGAGGGTAGGGGTATGAGCTGGCAAGTCTCGAGCTCTAGTAAACGCTAAGACTTTAGGGCTTAGGGCTTAGGGATATGAACATGTGATGTTATTAGTAACCCTTATGACAATAACAGCAATAACAATCATAGGGCTTTTATATACATATACATAGATGTTCGGCCTTGAAGGCCGCTGTGGAGTTGATTTTGTGGGACATGCTCATATGGTTCATGGCAGGTGCTAGATCTACGTGGGACGTGGCCTACATTACTGTTCCCGAAAGGGGGGAAATTCTGTAGGGACCCGTGTCACAACAGGAACCCCACTATGGGGACCCATATCATGTGGTAGTTTCCCTAAATAAGGAAAACTCGATTATAGACCCCAAAATACTCTAGTCCTTATTATTGGGCCCCTCAAAATGGTACCTGTAATTTTGGGAAACCCTCATATTGAATTTAGGGAAATACCCTATGATACAGTGGGCAGAAAAGACATGGCCTGCTATAGCCTCCCCAGGAGAAACTTGGGGGGTTCCCAAAATGAGGGGTCCTTTCTTGGGGTCCCCATAGTAAGGATTACTATATATGTTAGGGTGTATTTTAAGGTCCCCCTACTTATGGAAACTGTCAGTTGTAGTAGTTGCACCTGGCGTCTTAGGCCGGAACAAGACTTGAACAGCCTTTTAACGGTTGGGCCAGCTGAGAATATGATCTCAGTCTACAGTGAGATGATAGCATCCCCCGAACAAAAACACCACTTAATGGGAACGTTGTTGTTCTTTCCGATCTTGCAGTTTGAGGATGTAGGTTGCGGCCCTTTCTTGGGATTAGTGTTGAAGGTGCGGGCGCGCATGGCAGGTGGGATGATCTTGCTGAGAGCAGATTCAACATGTTCTATCATCAGCATGTTTGTTGCTGCTGTTGTCGTTGTCATTGTCGCTTGGACTTTCTGGCTGGCAGCGTCCTCTCTGCATTTCGCAACCAACTAGAAGTACAGCCCTAGAACTCAAAAAACTTGAGCCCAAACCGTGCTCCACAACCAGAATTGTCCGGGGGCTATGCCTTCATGAGCCCTAATTTGCCTTACTTGAAAGGGGTACAAGCGGAGTGACAACATGGCAAGGGTTGTAGTAGAGAAACCCATAACTTTAAACCGTAAGTCTAAACTTAACCCTGAACCCATAAATTTCCGGCGCGGCTGCCCAAGCAAGCCAATCCAACCAACGCCATGTGCTCCGCAGTGGTCCAGCAAACAACATCTGTGCGAGTGGCTACAGTAGCCAAGCCGTTCCTGGTCAAGGGTTAAAGGTTTAGTTTAGGGTTTAGGGTCCTTGGTGGCAAGATGATGGGCATAAGGAGTCCATCTGGGGTCAACATGGGAATTCCGGATGCATTGGGGGTTAAGTAAGGGTTTTGCGTGTAGGCGGTGGGTAGGGTTGTTGGTTTTGATTTAAAGTGCAGGGATAGTAGAGTATGCACAGACGGAAGCCCGAAATAAATACACCTATGCTCCTACACATCGCCCCTTTATACTATCTTCTCAAGGGGTCTTCAGGGACTGTGACAAAACATTTGCCACGAAGAAGCCTGGAAAGAAAGCTTGACGTAAAGGTCCTGGAATCAGAGTATAGGGACAAATGTTCAGGTCAGAGATAGGATGTGAAGATCACCCCAATATAACCCCAAGAGAAACCCCACTATAGTAGTAGTTTCCATTTTCTTCTCCATTATCTCAATATAACCCCAATGGAACCCCAATAATATCCCAAGATAACCCGATGGATCAAGGTTGGTTCACGGTTCCCGAGTAGGGGGAACTCACTAGCACGCCGTACCGAGCTGCAACCTACAAACCAGCAGGACCATCATTCCGACAACACTACGTAAAGAGACAAATTCCTTCTGCAAAGAAATCTTGCCCTAAACCCTAAGCCCCATGTCACCCTCTACATCCCCTTTAACCCCCTTCAACGCTACCCCTAATCTAGGGAAACTCTAAACCCCGAGATCTTGAGCCCCTCACCTATCACGTCGTTGTGGACTTGCGGCTCAGGAAGGCATAGGTTGAGATCAGGCCACACAAGCAGTCTGTACTCAACCATGTATGAATCTCAAAACATCCACCATTACCCCGTTTCAGCAGCTTCTAATCTAGGGGGCCTGTCCCGAACATGTGGGCTCTAAGCTTCATTGAAGGATTGGCTTGCAGAACTAGGCCCTTCCCTTAGGGTTTAGGGCTTAGGGTTTAGGGTTGCTAGCAGGGACAGGCGGCATGGACCCGTGAAGGAGCCACTTTTTCTCCCCCCCAAGCCGGTTGTTTCCTTTTTTGGGCCCGCCTCCACTCCCTACTGACAACCAGTTAGCTACGCCTGCCCCAACGCAAAGCTGAAACCCCACACGTGTAGGTCCCCCTTCTTACAGACCATCGTCCAGGGGAAGTTGCTTCAGGGTTTGGGGGTTGTGAACTTCCGGGCTTAGAGCCTGCGGCTTAAGCTTTGGGGTGTCCATTTTCCTGGGGTTGGAAAACCCCACCCTGGGGTTTCTGTAGGGATAACTTGTCATCCCCGAACCGCTGGCGGTTGGGGAGTTTTCAACATAGAGTACCCTTGAGGATGTATGGTAATTGCCCAACAGAGGGGAACCACAATACAGACCCTAAATAATGTAATCTTCCATATGAAGATGCCCAATAAAGTACCTCTTATTCTCGGACATTCATGGGGATGATAAGGGAGAGTATGCAGGGACCCTATTGAAGATTGCCCTGTACCGAGAGCTTACGCAGCTCTGAAGGTTAAGGTGCTACGGGTGACGCGAAACTCCCCTAAGCACCTAAACCCTGAACCCAAATTCCAGGCCCAAATCCTCCTAGACATCTAGGGTTATTGGTTCAGAGGTATAGGGCCGCAACCCCAAAATCTGAAACCCAAAAGCCAAAGCCCAGACTTTCAACGTGACGTGTCAACGTGGCGGTGTTATGCATTGCGATTACTAAGCGATTGGGGGCCCTGGGGACTTGGTTGTTTCGAGGAAATCTCTTTATGTGCGAGTTTCTCAAAGCCGTTCTCAAATTATTCTCCACGTGATCCTCAACGGTACCCCACTAAGCCCCTTGCAATCTCCATCTGTCCCCATGGGACACAAGGGCCCCACCCTTCAAAAGAAACCCCCGCGCATGTAGGACATCCCATTCTGAACCCTAAACCCTAAAACGCGCACCCTGAACCTTAAACTCTTTGCGGCTCTGCATCGGATTCTGTTGACACTGGAACGGGCGCAGCACAGTCAGGGACATGGCTGTCAGCAGCGCAACCAAGACGATACCATGGAGATTCCTTGTTAAGGGTTTCGTGTTTAATCTTAGGGTGTGTAGCCTACATGTACGGAGTCATTGCATGTGCTGCGTGAATAGAATCTACACAATGAAGAAAACAGAGAGTTTCACCAGATACACTTCTCTCTATCTAGCTCAAGATGGTAAGCATGCAGGGGAGCTGACTTGGGTTCAGAGACCCTTGCGTTGACAAAACAAGCCTGGGGCTTCGGACAATGATCGTGCGTAGAGTGGATGGGATATAGTATGGTATTAGAGTGGAATCATGACAATCCCTTAAAAACCCTAAACCCTAAA
>CAJNIZ010045318.1:7614-21088 GCA_905231905.1 Symbiodinium pilosum | reverse complement strand
AGGACTTAGGGTTTAGAGTTTAGGCTTTGGGTGTTTAGGGTTCAGGGCTTAGGGCAAAGGACTCTGGATTGAGGATTCAAGGTTTGTATCTTGGGGCATTGGGTCTCGGGGTTCGTGATTCAGGCTCTTGGATGGAGGCCTAGGGTTTCCCATCCCTTCCAGCTTACCAAGATGGGGGCTTCTGAAAGTGGGAGAACCGCAGAGAAGCATGTGGATATGTGGATTGTAAGGGTCAGCGTGAAGGGTCTGCATGAAACCTGATACAGCTTTCGTTCTGGGTAGACCCCTGCTGCTGTCGTTTGAGGCGTCACTTTCTGCAAGAGAGGAAAAAAGCGCTTTGGGTAAACAACTGCACTCGCCACGCCGGACCGAAGACCTGGCATATCATGTTTCTTAGCTGCCTACTCGAAATTCCAGCTGAAGTAAAGCAGAGGTCATGATAAGGCTACTTCAGAAGATTTCTCTACGCACCCCACCCTTCGCCACCCTGCCCAACCTATGTACCCTACCCCTACTCCCCCTACTCCCCCCAGCTCAAACACGCTTGCAGACAAAAAATCAAACCTGAAGCTCCTCCATTCAATGTTCAGACCGCCAGACACTAAGCCCCGCCTGACCATAGACCACAGGAGAAAAGTCCCAACAAGCACGGCCGGGTAAGCCAACAGTTGGCTGGCATACTCCACTAGGTGACTCCGGGGCGGAAGCACGCAGGAGAACTCCTTGGCCGTGACTGCTGTAGAGTCCCCTGTGAGGTGAAGGAATCCCCACTCAACTATACATTTAGGATTTAGGGTTGAGGGTTTAGGGTTTAGGGTCATGGTTTCCATGTTTACGACTTTTGGTCCTACTCTTTGCATCATAGTTACTGAGGCAGGGTAGATTTGAGAGCGCAACTGTTGTGGAGCAACTGGCGCCCGGAAACTCCGAATCTGCGCCTCAAGAACCCAAACCCTAAAGCTGAAGAGCTCCCCTTGAACGCGGTTAAGGCTTAGGGGAAAAGGTCTAATGTAGACTCCTGATTAAGAAGCCCCTGCCCGTAATAGGGATGATAATAGGGATCCTAATATTTAGGCCCTTAAAAGGAGGGGGTTTATTAATCATGGGTCTACATTAGGGTGGAAAAAGAAGTTGAGAGCCACGGAGCAATATCCAAGCTGAAAATGGCCAGAGACGACAGCACGGCTTTGGCTGGATCCACCCATAGGATGTCGAACTGGTAGATGGCCTCTATTTGAGGACTTTCCTAAAGTTAGGGGTACCTTATAAACAGGAGTATGATACCTTGGGTTCTATGTTAAGGTCGCCCTATTTATGGAAACTACAATTTAAGGCTTAGCTTAAAAGAGAACCTAAGTCTCCAAAGGTTTAGGGCTTGATTTAGGGAGAATCTACGCCCCTTCAACCAAAATTATCTAGCATTGAGGTTTTAGGCCGACATAAATGTTTGTGGTGAAGCTAATCAAGGGTCATACTGCTGATTGAAAACTCCTTCGCCATCCTAAGCATCCCAAATCCTAGGAGGCACCAGGCGGTGTCCTTAACGCTAGACCCACGAACCCCAGACATCTAAACCTGCTTTCACCTACTCCCAACGAAGGCCCGCCGGGCCTCCAAGGATTGAAGACAGACCACCAACTGGCCAAAGATGAGGCAAACCACAAACACCTGAACAATGGAGGTTGGCAGGGTTTGATTTAAGGCTAAGGTAACCCAGGAAATCAAATACCGTGATCACGGAAAGCACCTTCAGGTATACGTGGGATTTTTCCAAAGGTTTCCTGGGTCTCCGGGTCGGGGAAAGATGTCTTCGCCTTTTTGCGTTCGGGGCTTGCAGGATTTACCCTTTTTTTTTGGATAGCAGGGCTTAGGTGAGTAGTGTTTTTTTGGGTGGTGGAACCTAGTAAGATAAGATTCCTTATATAAAAAAATACACAAAAGGAGGATATAATCTTACTATATATTGGGTACCATAGTATCCCAGTATCCCCAAATAAAATACTACTTAGGTGGGGTTTAGGATCGGAAAACACAACCTTGGCCCTTCTCTGGAACTGGGGAATTACACTTAGGAGGGTTTAGGGGTTAACGTAGACCCATGATTAATAAACCCCCTCCCGTTGAGGGCCTTGAAATAAGGATCCCTATTAAGGGTAGCGGGTTTACTAATCAGGGGTCTACATTAGGGTTTAGGGTCATGCACGAAAGGAAATGCAAAACCAAGAGTTAGGCAACACACACCAGCAAGACCCCCTTCTACAGCACCCTGCACAAGGCATGTGAACAAATCCAACTAAGAAATTCTGCCAATCCAGCCCTCCAAGACTCACCAACCCATTTAAGCCCTAACTCTAAACTCCATTCCCTCCTTTTAAGGGTTCCATGTGAATTTTGGCAGGGGCATCGAAAATCCTGTCATCACCACCCGAACCCTACAACAGCTCCAACCACAGTTCAGGGTTTAGGGTTAGGGTTTAGGGGTCTAGGGGTTTAGGGTTTAAGGGTTTAGGGTTTAAGGGTTTAGGGTTTAAGGGTTTAGGGTTTGAGTTTAAGGATTTAGGGTTAAGGGGTTTAGGGGTTTAGGGCTTAGGGTAGGGTTCAAGGTTTATGGAAGCCTCCAAGAAAAAGTTCCTGCGTCAGTTCAACACTAATCCCAAAACCCAGCCCCCAAGCCCTACACCCATAAGATTTCTCCTGAAACGCCTAAACTCTAAACCCCTTGACCTGAACTTAACCCCCGCCAACCAAGAAGAAAATAACCTCTGCGGTTGAATGACAAGACACATACCCTAAACCCTAAACCCTAAACCGTGTAGAAAGGATCCCAAAACCCTAGGCGCCTGAAGCCCAAGAGTCTTAACCCAAATCTCGAGATCCTTTAGGTTTAGGGTTTAGGGTTTAGGTACCTACGGATCCCTAAACCCTCAACCCCAAACCGTGGACCACACAAATCTTGTAGCTCAAGACACGCTCACTGCAACCCGCCGGGCACGGCTCATGGCAATGCTGGCCAGGATTAAGATGGGCACCAACTGAAGCAGGTGAGGATGTCAAGGTAATGTATAGTCATATGAGGTCATATAACGTTATGTCGAGTTATACTGGGTTATACGAGATAATATAGGGCGATGTAGGGCTATACAAAGAATATATTATGGGCTACAGTTCAGATTTCCTTTGCAATAACTGGACATGGGTTCCTATTAGGAAATATATTTGGTAGTTTCCCCAAATTAGGGTACCCCAATATAGACCCCAAAATACTACGATCCTTATTATGGGGACCCCCAAAATGGTACCCCTAATTTTAGGAAACTCCCATATATTTGGGACTGTATTAAAATACCATCGGGACCCGTATGTCTGCCCTAATGGTCCCTTGGGAACCCAAACATTGACAGTAGTCACAATTTGTCACAGGTTTAGGGTTTAGGGTTTAGGGCTGTCATGCCAGTAATGGAAAATCAGCTGGAAAAGAAATGGAAAGCGGAATAGACAGTGGGGCTATACTACGGTTATAGGGAACTGCTGCGCAGGGCTCTCTTGGTGATTGAACCAACCCTAAACCCTAAACCCTAAACCCTAAAGTAAGATTGTAATTAGTTGTTCTTCTTAGAGAATACGAAGCGCTTCAGGGGTCTAGGAATCGAGTACCCAATTTGCCAGTGATTAGGTGCTGCCTAGAGAGTTAGCCATGTCATTTACTGGGGGCTAGGACTTAGGGTTTAGGGTTTAGGGTTTAGGGTTTGCGGTTCCAAATTCAGGTTTAGAATATTTGCAGGTCTATATTGGGGTCCCCCGCTTTTGGGAAACTACCATATCTGTACATGGAACCTAAATTCATGACATTCTAACTACCATTATAACACCCCGCTACATACCCTCAGTTTTCACGTTGTTTTCCATTTTATTGTGCATTTGATGGAATTTGACCGTCTATGGTCGCCAAGAGGTATTGAGTTTGGGGATAGGGCTTAGGGTTTACGGTCGGAGGGCGTACACTTATGTCAAGCTATGCGTTTAGCTTTGACAGGCAAGAATACTTGAACAAATGGTTTTGAAAAGACGAAGCCTAAAACCTGAGAATTCGACTCACACGGTTTTAGGGCGAAATCCCAGGGACCTGAACCCTAAACCCTAAACCCTAAACCCCCAAACCCTAACCCCCTAAACCCCTAAACCCCCTAAACCCCTAAACCCTAAACCCCCTAAACCCCCTAAACCCCTAAAGTCTCAATCCAGGCCACAGCCATGATTACGAGCGGGAACACGATGAAAGGCCACAGGGTGGCAGCATCACAGGGCTGACCTGGGTGTGTCTCAAAACTGAAGGGTTGGGGTTTAGGGTTTGGGGCTTAGGGTTTGAGGCGTTGGGTATAGGATCTAAAGCTTAGAGAGCTTGGGGATGAGGGTTTAGGGTTTCGCAAGATGGGAGTTTTGGGTTTAGGATTCAGAGAGAGGGACTCTTGGAGTGCATGGGTACTACCAGGGGATTAGGAGGGTCCCTAGGTTTAGGGTTTAGGGTTTGCTTCAACCGTAATTTTACGAAAGACAGAGCCTAGATTTCAAGCTTTCCTTGTGTCAGGTTGAGGGTTAACGGTTGAAGGTTTACTGTGAGAGTTTGGGGCTAGCGGGGAATATTATCGGCTCTGCGGTTTGGCGATATCTTTTTGCACAAAAATTCAGATTTCAGCTTTTTCACGTTAAGGTTTGGACGAGAAACTGGCGTTTGGATCTAAGACTTCACATGAGCCTTAGTCTAAGCTCCTAGTATCCCCCTTAGCAACCCCTACAGTCGCCCCCGAGTAGTCCTTTATATAACCCCCTTTAAGGAGTTTAGACCCTAAACCTTAAGCCCTAAATCCTAAACCCTATATAACCCCCCGTAAAGGAGTTTAGACTATAGCTCTTATTTCAAGTACAGGCTTGTGAGCTCAGGGTTTGGGCCCTACAGCTCACATTAAGGGCTCAAGTTTTGGGATCCCGCAGTTCCAGGCCTGGGTTGTTGGGCTATATAGGGATAATGGAAAACAAAATGAAAGCTACTATTCAGAGTTTAGGGTTTAGGGTTTAGGCTTCAGGGTTTAGGGCTTAGGGTTTCAGGCTTCTGCCCCGGAAGCCTGACTTTCTGGCGCCTGGTGTGTCTTCAAAGGACTTGATTTCTTAACCCCACCCGACGCTTATCTGTTCATCTCCCCAAGTTGGCATGTCCTAAACCCTAAAACCCTAGACCCTAGAATCCCTATCAGCCCTGGGCACCACCCTTTGAAGGGAACTTTGTGAATACGTCTAATCCCTGGGAAAAAAAAAAAAAACACTAAAAACTTCAGCTCTGTCAAGTCAGCAGCTCTTTTGAACTATGGCCACAACTCCCTGTTTAGGGTTTGGGCTTTAGAGCACTGCAATGGCTACATGTGTCGCCCTGTTTGGACGGTCTTACGGGAGAGTTTCGCCGCAAAGGGGTCGCTTCCAGGGACTTCAAGGGAAAGGGGGGATTATAGGCAGGCTATGAGTGTCCCTCTTCGGAACTATGGGAAAATTACACGACTCCATCAGTTAGGGATTAGGGGTTAGAGTTTAGGGATGGTAGAGAAACTCCCAGATTTGGTGGGGTAAAGCTGCTCTATCACCCAGTGTCCATCTCATGTTCCATGTTCTTTTCCATTTGATTCTCCATTATTGGGGTAGCATCGCTAAACCCTATGTAATCCCGCCCCTGTGCAGGCCCTTTACAACCCTGTCTAATCCCTGTATAACCCTACCTCACCTGGCATGATCCGTATGAAACCCTACATAATCCCTATATGAATCTAAAATATCCTTGCCCAGCGGCAGCTTCCGTCGATGGCAGCAGCATGGCCCTTGTAGCAATCCGCACATGCTCGGCCTGTCAAAACATGCTACAACAGATTCACATGAATGGGGCCTCGAACTGAAGTTTCAAGCCTTCAAGCGTATAAGGCCTGACTTCTAAACCCTTAACCCTAAGCCTTGGATCATCCATCCCAGAGTTTGTGGCTCTCATGGGACACTTGCCGCAGAAAACATAAGAATCCGTTGAGAAAACAGTGGCCCATGAGGCCCCGGCAAAGTGGACAGCTGTCCTTTTTAAGGGTGTTCTTTCTGAAATTCCACGATAATCCTATCCCCATGTATCCTTATATACCCCCAGTTTAATCCCTACAACGGCCCCCCTGCGCGCCAATGACAGAAATACCCAATGACGGAGAATCAAGTAAAAAGGGACGGAAAACTGAATGGAAACTGGTTGCAGTGATCAACATTATGGTCCTGTATTCCTTGTCGCAAGGTGCTAAACAACACAGACAGTTCACAAGGGGGTACTTTCTGAACCGAAGACCCTTGCAAGAACTTTCACTACAGTCACTTCCTCCATGTCACTTTTGTTGCTACTCCAGTCCTGAGGATTCTTAAGTAGACGGAGAAGCCTCAACAACCCAAATTCCCTTTGTAGAGTGGAAATCCAAACCCAAACCTCAAACCTTAAACCCTACATAAACCCCAAACCCTTAACCCTAAACCCCAACCCCTAACCCCCCTAACCCCCCCTCCCAGATTCAACAGCCAAGGATCCCGGCATCACGGGCCAGGGCTTTGAGTTTAACCCTTTGCCTTCGGCCTGTTCTTCCTTTGTTGCGCTTTGAGAGGAGCATCCACCGTTATGTTGCCTGACACCAAAAATCAGCCCTACACCCTCATCCTTAACAGCCAAACCTGGAAAACCCAAAAGTCCATCGTACAACTGCCAAGTCTCAAATCATGCACGAACCCTGGCAACTACATAAGCTCTCAAACAACCCCCACACAACCCAAAACCCGTGGGAACCAATCATAGTCTCGTGGTGCGCAAGGTAAACCCTAAACCTTGGGCCTGTGCGCCCCGTCTGGCACTGTCCAGGATAGCCCTGCGGACAACGCCGCACATCACGGCAGTAATACACTGAGTAGTAGCCTCAGAAACCAGAGGGCTTCAAGCAAAAGAGCTTCAAGGTTTGGGGGCTTGAGGTGGTTTTGTGCTGTCCAAGGGCATGCTGATGATTATGTATTGAACTGGATACCATTTGCGGGTCGCCAGAGGTAGGGCCTCATGCATGCACCGTGTATCAAATATGTTTTTCACTTCCATGGTGCATCGTGGGGGACTAGACCCTGAACCCTAAACCGTGTAAGGAGTTTAGGGGATGTTGTAAACTGGCTTTGCGGTCGGGGCTGGAAGTTGGGGAAACTTCCAGGTACCCTTACACGTGCCTCACATAAGGCTTAGGTACGTAAGCGCTTTCTGAAGCTTTGGCTGTGGATCCCTAGCAAGAGTGAGGACTAATTATAGTGTATATTGGCGGCATCTAAAGGGACCCTTATGTTGGGAAATACCCGAATCTGGGCTAAGGGGTTCAGGTTTCAGGTTCGGGGTCATATGCTGTCTCGTCCTTGTCGTAGGCCAGAGGACGACCCGGCTTGCGGGCTATTCTCAAAATCTGCCAACCCCTGGCCACCTGCCTACGCACGAATTATGGCTGGTCGGCTTTGGGTTCTACCAACCACCTGCCCTCTATACTGCCCCCCCTAATGCTCCCTCTTCATTATCCGTAAATTAACCCGAAATAGAACCTAGGGGGGTTGTACAGGGGGGGTGCCTGGGTAGTCCAAAAGCAAAGAACGAGTAACACCAGCCAAACCCGGATGACCCCTCAGGTCCCTCAAAGCTTAGCCAGCAAAATTATGATCCCTTTCCGGGTCCCCGAGAAAGAGGGTCATATAATAGGGATACAGAAAATCTTACTTTTGACCACCTTCCAAATGAAGGGTGAATTGTTGGTGGCTGAACCAAGTAAGGCTCCATCCTGCTTCTAGAAGACTATAACGGAGAGGAGGACAGAAGTTCACCGTATATCGGGGCTAAAGTATCTCATTTAAGATATTACTCCTCTGGGAATTTCTAGCCGTTCCCAGATCCCAAATCTTCCTTAGCTAGTTCAGCTCAGTCATGAGACCTATCCCGTGGCCCCAACACTGACATCATTTTTCCCCGCGCCCACCCCACACTGTAAACCTGTACGCCTTACACAGCCGGTCACCCCAGAAATGCAGAATCAAATGAAATGGAGCAGAACATCAAAATTACGTGGAAACTGGCGTCATATAGTGCTTCTCGCCGTCCTTCATGCCCGAAAAGATACGAAGAAACCCTAACCCTAAACCCCTAAACCCTATATAACCCATTATTATAGTTCCATGATATTTTCCCATTATCCCAATATAACCCCAATATACACCCTATAATCCCCATATAGCCCATTATAGTAGTTTCCATTCTATTTTCCATTGTCCCAGTAGTAGGAGCCCCCTGAGGAACCCCTAAACCCTAAACCCTTATTCTAGGAGCCCCCTGAGCCCTGTCAGTTCTACATGGTGCCTCCTTGTTCTTCGGCCCAATGGCCTTCTTTCTGCCTCGGGATTCGGGATGGTGCAGGGAGATTTGGCTTTAAGGTTTAGGGTTTCAGCTTTCAGGTTTGGGGTTTAAGCTTTAAGGTTTAAGCTTTAAGGTTTAGGGTTTAAGCTTTAAGGTTTGGGGTTTTAGCTTTAAGGTTTAGGGTTTAAGGTTTGGGGTTTTAAGGTGTAAACGCTAGTGCAGGCTCTGACCATACAGCGGGTTGGGTGTTTGGAAGGCAAACAGTCCTCCTGTCGTTTGGTTCAGCACCCTTGCTAGTATTCTAGCACATGGCACGTACAATGCCCTACAGTTCGGACTAGTTTTTACCCGTTCAGCGCAAACAACCATGACCAACATTAAGCCTTAGGGGCATAGATACAATAAGCTCAGGCCAGGACATGCGGGTTGGGCTTAGCGTCTCTTAGGGTTTAGGGTTTAGGCTGTAGGATTTGAGGTTTCGACTTTGGGAAATAGCTTGCAGTCTCGAGTTTGTGTTTGACAGGTTTGAATATATATATATATATATAAGGGTTTGTAGTTCGAGCAGTCTGCCCAACCATAAAATACGGCTCTGCTACAGATCCTCGCAGACGGACCATAACTTCCAATCAAACACAAACTCGAGACTGCAGGCCATTTCTCAACGTTGAAACAAATCCTACAGCCTAAGCCCCGGGCCTTAAACCCTTCACCCTGCCATGATCCCCTGCAATCGTTGCAGACCCTGAACACGAAACCCTGCGTATCCACATCAATCCTAGTTGGCGTACAGTAACCCTAAACCGTAATCCCCCAACCCAATCCCTAAACCCCAATCCCTAAACCCTGAACCCTGAACCATAGTCCCTACACTCTAGTCCCCAAACCCCAATCCCTAAACTCTGAACCCCGAACCCTAGTCCCTAAACCGTAAACCCTAAACCCTAATCCCTAGTATAGCCCCCTACTTAACCCCGTATAACGTATACGGAAATTTCCCAGAATAGGATGACTCCAAATATAGACCCCAAGATACTATAATCCTTAATATAGTTACCCTCAAAAAACCTAAACCCTATATATCCCTATATAATCCCTACATAACCCCTTTCAAAAGTACCCCTAATTTTGGTAAACTCCCATACTTCCCAAAAGAGGAGAATTCAAAGCCCAGCTGCAGGGGCGGAGCGAAGCTGCCATTGCAAATGAATTCCGGTGGGCCTGGGTTTAGGGTTTTACAACAGGGGATATAGAGAGTTTTTTTGGTGGTTATATAGGGTCTTATAGGGGTTATACAATAGAGGTTATATGGGGTAGTTATATGAAGGTATATAGGGTTTAGGATTTAGGATTTTAGAGTTTAGCAGGGTTTGCGACTTAGGATTTTTGGGTTGCCGAGCTTTCGGGTTTTTAGAGTCGTTGGATGTCGGAGGTTGGAGGAATTTAGGAACTTAGGGTATCAGAGTTTAGGGAGTTTAGGACTAAGGCGTTTAGGATTTCAGTGTTTTAGGGTTCAGGAGAGCTGGATGATCGGGGCTAGGTAGGGGTACTTCTTAGCTAAAGTTTAGGATTTGAGAACTGTTTAACCCTAAACCCTAAGCCCGAAATCGCTGGGATCCTGGCAGACACCCCAGACATGAGTAGCGTTTTTCTGGTGGTTAGACCCAGTAAGATTATATTCCTTATATAAAATACTAGACCCCAAAAGGAGGATATAATCTTACTCTACATTGGGTACCATAGTATCCCAAATAAAATACTACTCAAATGGGCGGGGACTACAAAGGGACTGTGGGAGCCCCTACTTGCAGAAGCAAGAAGGATAAACATCTATGGGCTCAAGGCTTGGGCTTTATGACCTTGAGTTTCACTAAACCCTAAACCGTACATAATACCGATATAATCCTTATATAATGCTCATATAACCCCTATATAATCCCTATATACTCATATCTCAGGGCCCTAAACCCTAAGCCCTAAACCCTAAACCCATGGAACCACACTGGAAGGGGGCCTTGTCTTCCATCCAGGGTGGGCACCAAGCTAATGCAACGAAACTTTTCTTTAGGGTTTAGGGTTTAGGGTTTTGGAAGTATGGGCCCCTAGTATCTAAACTCCTTCAAAGGGGTTTTCTAAGGGATTATATAGGGAACCACTATAGGGGTTATTGAGGAGGGTACTAGGAGTTTAGACAGTAGCTCATATGCCGTTTATCTTGGGATCCTTACTTACCTCTTGTATGTATATCCATTAAGTCCCTACAAACCCAATAAAAGGCTCACAGTTGTGACCTTAGATTAGGTCTATGCAGAATCCGAGGCACACGGAACGCAGGCCAACAACGCCGAATGCCAGTACCTGCACACATGCTTAGCCCATGTTGGATAACCCAATTTTCAAACCGACCCTATAACATTCACGCGTTGGGTTGTAAAGGGTCTTGGGTAGCCTATGGTTTTACCGTTGAAGGTTTTGGAGTTGGGGCTCTATGCTCTGGGTTTTTAGCTTTAGAGTTGGACTTCCGGATGTAAGTTCCCGAGCTGGGAGGGCTGGGTTCCACAGGTCGTAGAACAGAAGCCAGGTGGGGTTTCCGAAAGCTAGCGGTCCCATGGTGGGAATTCCTATACTCAGGAGTAAGGCATTTTCGTTTCTATCTTAGGGTCCCCCTATTGATGAAAGCCACTAGCTGAAAAAACTCCCAACCAATTACTCTAGGGAGAATTACATTTGCCACCATGAAACTTCGGCACCAAAGTTAGCATGGAATCTCGTATAGGCCGCACTTAAAAGCAATAGTCCAAGCAGGGCCTTTTAAAGAGGCTCCGCGTGGTAGTTCGTCGAGATACTCCTTATAGCCCCCCTCCGTTGTCATACTCAAATATATATATATATATACATATATCTCGAGAGAGAGAGAGAGAGAGAGAATCTGAGAGCGCCACTGTTCTCGGAAACTAATACCCTCCCTCGGCCCTAAACCCCAACTCCAATACCTGAATCCCAAGCCTAAAGCCTAAACCATAAACAGCTTTGGGGAAGATACACTCCCCCAAACTAATATGGAAACCCATAGAGTCCCTTTTTAGAAGGACTGTAGTCTTTATAGGGCCCTTTTGGGGGTTTAGGGTTTAGGGTTTACCCTAAACCCTAAACCGGGATTGTACTGCATTCAAGCCAAGCTTCGTGTCTTGGCGACAGTTACATTGAGCTTCGCCTTGGCTGACCGCCGGGGTGGAACTTAGGGTTTAGGGTGCCTTTTGGAAAGCCTAAGAATACATGAGCTACAGTCTAAACTCCTAGTATCCCCCTTAATAACCCTATATGACCCCCATATGATCCCCTTTCAGGAGTTTAGACTCACATAATTCTTTAAGCATGGATGCCCCATCTTCAAGATCAGGAGTGCTGCAGAGTTCCCGCTCGCCTTGAAGCTAGCCCTGGGGAAAACCACTCTCTGAGAAACAACTACAGGCGGTCAAAGAACCTAGAGCCTGAAAGGAAAGCCCCGGCCTCATAAGGTTGAGGATCTACGGCTTAAGGCTCGGTGGCCTCATGAAAGTGTGGCTGGAGTTCGTGGGAACCCTTTTGAACGCCTCTATGGTCCGAACCAAGCTCTTTTTCTGGGTTGCTGTTAAGGAACTTAAATTAAGTTACTATATTGGGGAAGCCCTATTATCTACTATATATACCCATTATGGTACCAGCAACCCAGTTTTTCTATGTCCCATTAAGCCGGATCTTTCAAAACCTTACTATCGGGCTGAATTAAGGCTCAGGGTGTTCTGGAGATTGTTTATGCCTTTTCAGGTTGAGTTACTTCTGTTCTTCCTTATCCAAGGACCGTGCAATGATTTTGCAAGTCCAAGGGGAGGACTCGTATTTACATATATACGGTGGCCCCGAATGGAAGATGATGTTCTTTTCAGGTTGGGGGCCGGGTGTTGTGGAAAAGCTCTGTCCCTAATCAATACGGTCTATGAAGGTCAGGGCATGCGGCCCAAAAGTTGGTGTCAAATGTTCTCCATCTACAATAGCATGGAGAGACGGGCTTAGGATGTTAAACATCATGGTGATCATTTTTTTGCTACGAAGTGGAAGCTTCTGATCACTAGAAAGGTCTACATCATGTGAGAATTGAAGATTATCACTGCAGGTGTCGCTATGGGAAATGAGCCTCAGGTTTAGGAAGCCAACATCGAAGGTAGGCATGCATTTCCGGATCTTCACAAAGCCTCGCAGAAGTGCTCCTAAAAAACGCTTCTGTCTTTTGATCAGGACTGCAGATTTTGTGGACATGTTTGCCTAGCCGCAAGTTTGACAAACAACCACATCTACCTGATGCTACGACATACGGGTTTATTCGGCAAGGGTCAGCTTCCTCTACAGAACTACAGTCATCCTTCAAAGTCGCCTTGATTTCGAGGAGCCCTCTGTTATCATCAATGATGGCCATGTCGCTCGTAGCGCCCTTAATGGCGGTGTCCATGTTCTCTGGACAGGAGATACATGAGGATTGTCCCGTCTGATTCTGGAAGGTACCTGCAACCGGGCTTGGTCTGCGGCCAGGGGTCCAGGATTTTGGGTCTTGAGTTGGTTGAAATACTAATACTAAAAATTACAATTTAGCAGTAATGATAATACTAATAATAGTACTAGTAGTAGTAGTAGTTGCACTCATAGTAGTAATAATAATGATGGATGTCTGGAGTCTAGAACTTGCAACTCATCGTTGCGGTCTGTGAGTTATAGGGGAGCAGGAATGCAAATCAGGAAATCCGGAGGACTTGGCAAGCCTTGACTCAGGCGTTTTTTTTGACTCCGGCTTTCTGTTCTTCAGCTCCATCCCCCTGTCCCACTTCAAAAATCTCCAGCATACATTTTCCAACTGCCAAAGCGATCCTTATCTAATTCAAGTATTGCATACACTGCTTCCAACGAACATGGAGCCTGAAAAGGAGTCGTGGAAGACTACTGACCCTCCGAGACAGGCACTACATGCAGTTCCATGCGAGCTACAGTCTAATCTCCTAGTATCCCCGTTAA
>CAJNIZ010045317.1:35195-45325 GCA_905231905.1 Symbiodinium pilosum | reverse complement strand
TGCGTCGTGTTCCAGCGCAGAGATTTGGCCGGCAGGGGTGAGAACGTCGCCAAGTCGGAGATCCATTTTGAAAGGAGTTTCCAAGCTTTCGGCGGTCGGTCTCTTTTCTTATACGGTCTACAAAAAAGATGTCCGACCAACTGAACTGGAGACAAGCGTTGCTCTGCAACCTCGGTTTCGCCTGCTATTGCGCAGGATTTGTTGCTCTGGTGTGGCTGGCTCTTGACCCCGTCATGGAAAAAGAAGATCTTGCTGCTACCCATGCCGCAACGCCTGCTGGAGTTATTCTCAGGCACGGGTTCGATGGGCAGAGCCTTCGAGGAGCTGGGTTGGGAAGTCACTTCGCTTGACGTTGACTATCGCGATCCGCAAACGTGTGACTGGGCGTCATCAAGCGAGCCCGAAACAAAGCTGAAGCACCTCCTCAAGTCGTGAGGAGCTCCGATGCAGACTGATTTTGTCCTCGAGCAGCAGATTGGCTAAGCCGGTGGCTGCAGCATATTGACAAGTGGAGCCTGGAGCAAATGCTTGTCAGCACGATAGCGTCAGGGGCGCGTGATCCTTTGTTGAGTGATGGGGAGACACAGCAACTTCGTTTGGACGTTGCTTCTTTCTTGAGAGAGCAGGGGATTGAGCATTGTGAGCGTATTGTGCCTGGTCAGTCACTTGCGCTTGAGCTGTGGGATGGTCTATTTACGCTCAGTCACGCTGGATGTAGGTGCAGAGCTCCCTCGTCTCTATAGCGTGGTGTGAACACAATATGGCCGGAAGTGGAAGTCGCGGAGCGGCCGGATCTAGAGTTGCATGCTTTTGCGTGATGCGCCTTGGGGATCCGGGCGGGCAGACCCGAAGCTGCTGATGGAGCTTGTTCAGGCAGATGTGGAGCGCTTCGTCGCGCTTGCGGGAATGGCCAGCAGGCAGCGCTCCACTTCCAGGGCAGATCTTTATCAGATCCGGAACCTCCTTTGGTAAAGCCCAATTAGCGCTGAAAACGCTGACAGCGTCGTCGATTCCGAACAGGCTTCTGAAAGCGCTCCGCGTGCCGGCGTCAGGACACCCAAAAACATCCAGAGGGTCGTCGTTCGCGCCCCGAATTTCGAGGATGCTCCACGTGGCAGTGCTGCCACGCACGGAAAACAATGAAAAGGTCGTCATTCGCGCCGAGATTTTCGAGGACGCTCCACGTGCCAGCGTCATGACGGACCGGAAGCATTCGCTCCCAGAATTTCGAGGACGCTCCACGCGCCAGTGCTGCCACGCGCCTAAAATACTGCGAAAAGGTCGTCCACCTGCCGAAAGCAGCGAGAGGGTCGACATTCCCGCCGAGAATTTCGAGGACGCTCCACGCGAGAGCACAATTTTGAGCACTTGAGCCACCCGCTGAAAACAGCGAGAGGGTCGTTGTTAAGAATTTCGAGGACGCTCCAGCGACACAAGAAGCCACGGCCACTGAGAGGGTCGAGAGGGCCGTCAGTTGTTCGTGCCGAGAATTTCGCGGACGCTTCACGCGCCAGCGACACGACAAGCCACGGTCACGGCCACCGAGAGGGTCATCGTTCGCGTTGAGAATTTCGAGGACGCTCCAGGCGCCAAAGCGATTTTGAGGAGTTGCTGTGGATCCCGCCGGCCATATTTACCCCGTGCCTTAATTACAACATATTGATTTCGTAGGGGAAAACCATCTGGACGACTATTCATGGGACCAGTGAAGCATCTCTCCATCCGAATCCATCCGATACCTCACGCCAGGCTATTGACCTTCCCCAACCCATTACCTTATGCCATCCTTTCTAAACATTCACATCACCAATAATACCTCGTGCCATCTTTTGCCATCCCTTCTCAATATTCACCAACCCGCTACCTCGGGCCATCCTTTCCATTCAACCATCACGACACCCATTCGCACATCAACCACCCCGCTACCTCATGCCATCCTCAAGCCATCACGACATCCATCCACTCATCAACGATAACGCAACGATGACAACAAAACCATAACGAAAACCACCTCCGTTGAGAAACCTTTCGCCATGCTGTCGGGAAAAAACGCACCACAGCTTTGCAAGGTACATGTGCATAGCAGTGATTCCATGTGTGCACATAGGTTCAGGCAGACTTTCCAATCAAACCCGCCCATTCCCACATTCGACAAAAATAGGGCGTTCCGAAACATACACTCGCATTTTTTCTTGTGCTGGGCTATGCGGCGTTTCAAATGCAACGTTCACTTTAATTTTCCACCCTCAAAATTGCTGTTATGTTTTGACACAAGAACAACAGACATTGGACAACATATTTCGCATTCATGTTTCCCGACTGGAACATTAACTCTTCAGCACGCATGTTTTGACGACGCATGTTTAAGATGCTGTTGCATGACATGTTCAAGCAAACTTCCGAGTAGTCAAATCATTGTGACCCACCCGCCCAGCCTTTGGGTCAGGAGCACATATACTATACGCCACTGGTTTTGTTGCCCGTGGCCCAAAAATTGCTTATGGAGGGGTGGGGGAATCCCCCGCTTGTACCTTGACCAAATCTGGAAAATATGTGTCAATGATTGGGAGGAATATCAATTCGTTGATGTGCACTTCGATTGAGATCGTGCCATACTTCTCGGCATTGGTCAGGTGTAAAAGAATTGAGTTCCCAATTTTGCATGTTGTACTGTTTGTGTAGCAGGTAAAGCTTGTTGCAACAACTGCCCGTATCTGGAGGTCACATGCCAAAATATTAATTTGCTCAAGCTTGTTCGCAAACTCGGTTTGATTTGCTTACCATGCTAGATGTTTCCTTTCCCGTAATCGCAAAAGTGTGCCCACCATGCGCAGTGGTTGCCCATGTTTTCTCAAGGTGCCATGATCGAACGAGCGGTTGTCACATTCAAGCACATCCATGCGAAACTCCACACCATTGCGCATCAACAGCCAACAAACACAAAACCAATTGAATCTATGCGGCCGCCGGATGACAAGTTAGGACGCTGCACTATTCATCATCCTTGACAGATGTAAGGCGACAATGTACCATTCAGCGGTTTGTTCGCTTTGCATTTTGTGAGGACGTCCGTTGATATGTCTAAACCCACCACGGAGGTAGACCTCTCTGGGCGGCGAGCTCAGCTTTAGCCAGTCGTTGCTTGGTCATCAGGTCAGAAACCCTTGGATTTCAAATCCACAAGCCGCGCAGGTTTGGACTTGAAAGATTGCAGCACATTGGCCACGGGCTTGGGTTCAAATTAGGTCTTTTTCTTGGGCCTGGGTGCAGCAATTTTTTGAGTAAGTATACGAAGTGTTTCGTTTTACCCGGCTACATTTGTTTTTCTACCAGGCCGCGGCCAGTATGCAAGCGCACAGCTTGTCAAAGAGACAGTGCGAGCCTTCAAAGTTGCCCGCTGTTGATGCGTTGAAGCCTACGCAACTTGCTCACCCAAGGCCAGCGGACAGACTTTTGTGGCCAAATGCATATCCCTGGCGGCATTAAACGAGCATGACCAGGACACAGCACAGTGCACATTCCGTTTTTGAATGCGCATAAGCAACATCTGGTCAGGATTTGGCACATCAAGAGGCTTGCCAGTACATGTGCATGCTATAGCGTTCTCTGCAAAGAGCAAGACGAGGTCTTCTTGCTGCAAACGCTCAGCCACCCGTACATTGTCGCATACAGGGATAGCTTCCTCATTGAAGGGGTGCTGCCCCAAGTCTCCAGTTGCAGCACAAGCACTGCTCAGAGGCATTTTTCGGTACATGAGAAGGTGGGTGGGGGTTCACGTTGAAGAGCTCACAATGTCCGTTGCACTAATGTCGGAAGGAAGCAGAGCCAATGTTGGTGGAACAAAAATTGTGTTGACATGTCCTGGAGCCAGCCAGCTTGGCCTGTAGACGGGGCTCAACCTATGAGAGCTGTTGTTAGGTTTCCTTGTCCAAATAAGTAAGCTGGCGTGCCACTTTTTTTTGTCTTCTGTTGCACCCCGAGAAACAGTTCGTATTCCAGATATGCAGACGTTCTTGCTTTGAATAGTTGTCAGTTGAGGCCAATACCCTGGTGATTGTGATGGAGCTGCGCACTCAGAAATGTGTGTCATCGAGTTGAGAGACCTGGGATGCTCGGCCATTTGGAAGGTACTGTGGTGGTGGTGATGTCCGCAAAGCCATCAAGGCTGTCTTTTCTCCTGCCTGCCGTGGAACAAGCTTGTGCTCTGCTCTTGAAGGAGAAGGCAAAGGAAGGCGGACACTTTTCGGAGGAGTTTCAATCTCAACATTCGTGTTGATACTGCATGCAGGAACAAATTTGCGTGACTCATTCGTCCTAAGGCAAATCATGACGTGGTTTGTCCAGCTTTGCTTAGCGCTGCAGTGCCCCTGCCCGTTTGAGGTGCGTGCAAAGGAATATGGGCTTCAGACCTCCTGGAGTTGCTGTGCCACGGCTTTCAGGTACATCCATTCAGAGAAGGTTCTGCATCGGGATCTCAAGACGTCCAACATCTTCTTGACAGAAGGCTGAGAAGCGATGCATTCCTTTAGAGCAAGAATCAGTTGATGGCACTGTTGAATGCTGGTTGTGTTGTTCTTGCATTCTTCTTTTCACGGACTGTAGCTTGAGACCTGCAATGGCACATGCACGTAGCTGTACTTGGCCTGAAGTTGAGTGTAATGCTGTACTAAGTCCTTCACTATAGTTATAGCTTCTTGGTCGCCAGATGGATCGGCGATAAAGCTCGGCGACTTCGGCATTTCACGTGTTTTGGAAGGGACCACTGAGGCCTGAAATGGACACCCGTTCCAATTCTTGCACAATTCTGGCCTGATGGCAGGCTGCAGTTACCATTGTCGGAACGCTTGGTCCTCAAAGAACTTGCTCTCTCAGAATCCCTTCGGCGAATGCCTTTGCCTGTCAGGCCATACTACATGTCTCCCGAAGTCTGTCGAAGTGAGCCGTACAACTGGAAGTCTGACATCTGGGTTCTGCGCTCAGTGGACGTGCTCAGCTGCCATGCTTCTGTGCCCACCTTTGCTGAGGCCCTGGGATGTGTACTGTACGAGTGGCTCCCTGAGCTGAAATCCGGCTTTCAGTTAGTCTTGTATCAGCAATGCAGCCAATTGTCGGAGGTGTTGCATGCTGAAGCACGCCTTCGAGTCCTCATCATTGCGCTGCTCCTGGCTGTAAGAGCACAGAAAAAGGGAAGGAGAGCCTGCTAGGGTCACACGGGGGAGCAACAGGCTGTTGTGCTCCATGGCCTGCATGTCCCGCTGTCTCTCAATTTTTGGCAAAGGTTGGGCCTGGTCTACAAAATTGTCAGCGATCATTACGTTACTTGCATTAAGCTGGCTGTCCTTCTAGGGCTCCCATTTGCAAATCGAGCAACTGAGGATCCCATTCCATCGTTCTACTCGTCTCATTCTCAGGCATTGCCAGCTCTGCATACAGTTGCTCTGGCTTCTTGGGAAGGCCTGAGTTGAATGACCTCATCAACAAGCTACTGATGAAGAATGCAGAGCGCCATCCTCGAGACGTGATACATGTGGCCGTAACCTGGTCAAATAGCTCAAGACGAGGTCTCGGCCCTCCATTAACGAGTTGTTCGCCAATCCCTACGTTAAGGCCTGGCCAAAAAGAGAGATCTTTTCGTCTTGCTATTGTGATGATTCCTGTTATTCTTTTATTTTTCTCAGTATTATTCTTTTTGTTCTTCTTCTCCTTAATATCTTTATTGTTATTATTAGATCTCACACAGTCTTGCCAATTGCAGGCCTACCTCGCTAAGCAGTCGGCACCGGTGGTGGCGCCGAGCCCACCCGAGCCGGATAGGAAGAAAACCACTCTGAGGCTCCTTGCCTCGCAAAACTATTACATTATATAGGGTTATATAGGGGATATATTGGGACCATTCTGAGGCTGTTTGCCTCCATATGTCTTATGTTCTAGTATATTGGGGTAATATTGGGGCTATATTCTGGTGCATTTTACCCACTCTGAGGCTGTCTGCCTTATTGGGATAATGCAAAAGAAAATGGAAACTACTATAAGGTTTACGGGTTAGGGTTGGGGTGAGATAGGGATAATGGAAAATAGAATGGAAACTGACTATTACATTATTTAGGGTTATATAGGATATATATTGGGGTAATATTGGGATCGCTCTGAGGATCTTTGCTGTTTGCTGCTTGCCTCCATGTCAACCCTCTAGTAGGTTCCATTTTCTTTTCCACTATCCCACTGTAACCCCAATATGACCCCCATGGTTGCATCTCCCACTGAAGATGTTTTGGTTGCAAGGCCAGGAGGGGCAGCCAAGCCGCCTCCTCCACCACCTCCTCCCAAGGAGACTCCGCCGGTGCGCTCCTCGCATACTCTCACTAGAGGCAAACACATGTGGTCTAAAGCTTGAAGGCTCCTGGCCCTGCACCTCTCTCGCCAGAGCTTGAAGCCGAGAGTGGTGAGCTATGAAGCTACTCTTGTCATTCCTGTTCCTGTGCGCCAAGCTCTAACATCTTGGTGATCATGGCTCGAATACGGCGGCGTCTGGTGGGTCCGGGTGCCCAGGCACCAGGCTCCGTTTCGTGACATTTCTTTTTAAACACGAGGCCAGAAGCTGAACTGGATCTCATCCTGTGCATCCTTTGATGAAGAGTCGCCCGGCTTGCTTTTCGCAGCTTGTGGTTGTAGCATGTTGTAGCCTAGAGTCCAGAGTCTAGAGCTGTCAGTTTTGGTAGAACGGAGACATGTTGCGCGTCCGATCTTTGCCAGTGGTGATGGGGCGCTGACACCTGATGCCATGGGGCACGCGCTGATGACAATGCCCCTAGGTGGGGGACCTATTCTACAGAATCTTGGCACGTAAGATGCTTGTATTGCCAGAGGCCTCAGCGATGACGAGATCAAGCAGCTGACGTCAGCGCTGTCTCCTTCTCCTGGAGCGAAGATCTCTCTGGACCGACCTTTCCAACCCATTTCGCTTTCAGAGGGCGCATCCTGGCAATATCTTGCGATCGGCGCTGAAACACTTCACTGGCTGTTTACTGTCAGCAGTTGCGAAGCGCTGTTTTCAGCAGTGTGCTCTTTGACCATCCCTGCCTGAAATGCCTACCCTCATGGTCGCTATTGTCATCATCATGGTATATGCCCTGTACATGTACCTGTATCACGAAGTAGAAGCACAGGAAAACATATCAGCTGTGACACCAGCTCTGAATCGTGGTGCTGGTTCTGGTGGTTGCGCATTGCGACGAAGCCACTGGAAGGACGCGTTCAGCACATACCTCCAAGAGGTGGCGGACGAAGTCAAACAGTTGCTCGTCAACAAAACAGGGGGTCTGAACTTGCTGACGTCGTTTGTGGCGCATACCATTCCAGGTACGAGACCTGGGCGCGGCAGGCGGGAACGTACGGCTTCAACGATCTGGGCTGATGATTTCCGTCCCAGGTGTTGGCACCTCCAGGCAAGCGGCTGCACGATTTGCTGAGGGCAAAGGCCAGGTGGGGGTTGCAACCTGAGGAGTCGGGTGGAGTCAGGAGCACAGTATAGCGCAGGATATCGAGCGCAGTGGCACCTTGGCCCCCACTATCTTCCAAGACACCCTGCAGGACCTGACCCCAGCCAAGTTTCTGATGGGGTGTAGGTTTTGCATCAGCACTTCGTTGAGGAACTCGTGCCTGTGCTGACCCCTCCGCAGTTGGGGCCTCCAGCAGCTCCAAGCTTGACTGAATATCTGCAAGCACCTGCGCTTTTGCCTCAGTCTGGAATTGCTGGCCCTGCTTGCCGACAAGAATTGTGCGACCGGCACGTTTCTCTGAGATTCAGACCAACTTGATTTCCAGTGATGCTTCATGTACTCTAGTTGCGCTGTCATGGTAGATCTGCTCTGCGCTTTGTGTGCTATCTGCACAACTAGCAGGGTGTCATGTGCGTGTGATTCTACTGCCAGGCTTGGGAGACGTGGACTATGGTCTGCCCCTCGTGTTTGAGACGTGTTTTGGGTGGGGACGTTCCTGGGCCTTTCGTCAACCTGCCCGTCAATTGTCGTTCCAGGCGAGTTTTTGGACACCTTCGGTGCCCCCATAGCTCCTCCATCGCCTTGGTCTCGCGGGGTTTGCTCTCTCAGCAGACTGGCAAAGCCAGCGAGTGCAGCTGAGGTCAGCGCCTCCAGGGCCACCAGGGCCTCCGCGCCCACCAGCGCAAGGGCCCTTGTTGCAACAGCGGTCTGACCGGCCAACCCGGTTTGGTCGGCTGCGCATTTGTCCCGAGGCCTCCTGGAATGCCACCGCTGCCAGGAGTTTTCATATATCCGCGTGAGACGGTGGTTTTGTGGCTCTCCTCCAGGAATGTCGGCTCCTGCACCTCCTGGAATGCCAGCGGCCCAGATGAGTCCTGCTCTGCCCTCAAGTGCTGCTTCGGAAGGCCTCCCTTGCCTGGAGGGGGTGGACCAAGCGCGGATCCGTCCATGGCCTGTGGATGAATCACGAATCTAAGGGCCACAAAGCTAAAGTCTGAGGCTGGGAGCGACTCTTGGAGGGACCTTGGGAGGAACCCTGCAAAGTGTGGAAATCAACTTCGCCCCTGCCTCGGGCTATTGCCTGCATGCTGACACTCAAATCACCTATAGTCCCCCTCAAGTAGATAGAATATGGGTTATATAATATACCCAAAGCCATATTCTATCTACTTCAGGGTAGCTGTCCTGAGGAGAAGACCTTTTTCACCTGTACCTCGAGCTCGGCTTTGCAAGGTTCCAGTCTTCGTCTTGGTCTTCCAATCCTACATTGCTTGACATTCTGCTGAGGGTGCTATCTTGGCAATTGTATTGTAATATATACTAGAATACACTATACAATAATTTACTATAATATACTATAATATATTATGATATATTACAATGTACTACAATGGACTAGAAATACTATAGTCTTTTATAAATATACCCTAAGAAACAGGCACCAATGCTGGCCGGATGCTGCAGCCTTGGTGTTAGCTTTCCGATTGTCTTTGCGAGGCAGCTCGGTGCAATCTGTTGCAATGTCTGGGAGGTCTCTGTCAGCACAAGGATGTGCTTTGATATTTGGGCGCATACGCAGGAGGCTCTGACCTCGGTGGTCTTCCCATCCTTACTGGGGGGTTATGTTGGGGGTATTGGGTTATATTAGGATAATGTTAGGGTGATATTGGGGTATTGGGTTATATTAGGGTTAAATTGGGGTTATAGGGTGATATTAGGGTATTTGTACAGACTATGGGAACACTGTGTAGGGGTTAGGTTGGAATTAGAGTCCGTTATTCCCTACCTAATCGCCAGTAAGCATCATCTGGACATCTCAAACTTGCCGCTAGCACTTGTCGCTGGCTACTTCTGACCTAATCCCTAGGCCCTAAACCCTAATACCTAAACCCTAAACCCTAAACCCCTAAACCCCTAACAGCCTGACTGTAAACCCCGAGATTGGTTTGGAGGTTGGAAGCAGCTGGCCTGGCATTGTCCGATGCTTTGGCACTGTGCGTCACTTAGCATCCAGCTCCAAAGTGGGAAATTCTGACCCTAAACAGGGGGTTATAAAGGGGAGTATTACAGGGTTATTCAGGGCGATGCTAGGAGTTGAGATTACCCCTAAACCCTAAACGGATTCAAGAAAACTTGCGCTAGCAGCCAAAGCAAACCCTGTGCCTGTCAGACAGATGAACCGTCCCCTTAGCAAATTCCTAAAACCTGATATATCCTTATATATTCCCACATATCCCTGTATATCCTTATATGTCTCTATATATCCCTATAGATTTCTTTATGACCCCTTTCCAAAGGTAGCCCTAAAAGCAGTCACACTAAACTGGAACCTGAGGTTCCTGCTCCCGGGGGAGAAGGAGTTAACAGCAGAGCAATGGCTCGATGTTGCGCCAGAAGCCATGACTTCTGTAAGGTCTAGGGTTCAGGGTATTGGGGGTTTAACTGCTATATGGGGCTTAGGGTTTAGGGTTTAGGGTTTTGGGGTTATATTGGGATCACATAGATTTGTATGTTATATTGGGGCTTACATAGCATCCCAAGCCATCGAGGATTACTTAAAACGGAACATAACCCCAGTATAACCCCAACATAACCCCAATATTACTCCTATATAATCCCAACATAACCCCC
>CAJNIZ010045317.1:5605-21070 GCA_905231905.1 Symbiodinium pilosum | reverse complement strand
TAGGGTTCAGGGATTAGGTTTTAGGTTCATGGTGTAGGGTGTTGGAGTATAGGCTTTCGGGATATCGCTCCAATAATGGAGAATGGGAGAATGGAACGGAAAACGAAATGGCCAATGCAATGGAAGCTGGGAGTATACAGTCGTTTACGCCCTAAACCCTGAACTCTAAAGCCTAATCCCTACTCAAATTGTCAATGGATGGCTGGCCCCCTTGCCTTACTTGGCACCGGCATATTGAAGTAGATAGCCGCGGACACGAACAGTTAGGGACAATTTAAGGTAAGAAGTATGGGCCCCTAACATGAGCTATAGGGGCTACAAAAGGGGTCATATTAAAGGGGACTATCACAGGGGTTAATGGAGGGGATGCTCGGAGTTTAGACTATGGCTACTCTGGGTCCTCTGGCCTTTTAGGGTGATTCTAGGCATTGCTAAGGGTAGACTTGTTGCAACCAGCAGTGGGATTATCAAGGATTTGGCAGACTTGCTTGTAAGGCAGCTTGAGGAGCAGCAGCTCAAGCGCGTCCCCAGCACCTCGGCCATGAGGAAGCAAAGCAGAACAATCTTTCTTTTTTTTGGCATGTATTTGTTTCTGATTTGGCAAAGGCAGCTCCTTACCCTTTTTCTTCGGTGGATTCGGCCAGGGCGGCCCCTCTGCTGCTAATCCCATGAAGTGTCCTGGAACAGGAAGGTTCAGAGACCTGCTCAGCTTAGGCGTGGTTGCGCTCTACGCTGCGATGTGCCTAATGGACCGGTTTGCTCTCGCGTAATGATACCCATGTGTGTGAATGTTACAATCCATCAGGAGAAGCCCATTGACAGTGTCGCTTTCTGTCATAGTGGCATTCCAGCCGCATCCATGCTGGGCAAGCGGCTGACTTCACAAGTGAGGACCGCAGTCCGCGTTCCAGCTGCACTCCCTCTAAGCACAGAGTCGTCACTCAACCGCAGGACTGCTACACGCTTGCACGCCATTTATGACAAGGCTGATGAGGAGATCCCCACCACCTTTCCTGTTTCTGGGCCGGAAGCCGGAGTGTGCTGCGGTTTCTGGCAGCAGGTACCTAATAATTAGCGTGGGAAAAGCCAAGGACACTCTTCATCAGATGCTGTCACTTGCACACTGTTGCTCGGCCCACCTGCACTTGTCTTCTCTCAGAACTGGGTTACTTGGGACATTCCCCCCCCCTCATCCGTGAGGTAAAGTGAGCTTGTACTGGCTGCAAGACGGCGGCGGCCACGCCTTCTCGGACGAAGCTGCCAACGCTGTCAGCAAGTGTGTCCACATGTGGCTGGATGAGCGCAACTCCCGGCCCAACATGTTCCGGCCGGACTTCATGCGATAGCCGATAGCACATGCCAACGTTCCATCCCCAGATTGGTGGGGCATTTGATGGCAACAAGAAGTTTGTAGTCCGGCACATAGTCCGGATTGTAGCGCAGTAGGACTAAGTACATTTAAATGAGACAGCTTATTCGCGGAAAAATGTGTTTCGAGCAAAAAGGCCAGAGGCTGTGCGGGTTTGAGGTATACTGACAGCTGCTATGATGTGAAGATTCGCTCGACATGCAGGGGTACTAGCCACTGTCACAGCTTGCGCATTCTACACAGAGATCTCAAGCTGCGGGCTCGGTGTAGTTGGTCCTGTCAGCTTTACTTAGAAATCCTGACTAGTAGTTTCCATTTTCCCTTATCATTCTATCATCTTAATATATACATATATATATATACATATACATATACCCTGTAATAATGTAGTGGTTGTCATTTTCCTTTTCCTTCTTACCATTTAACAACCATAGAACCCCTACATAATCCCTTTTGCCGGTGAGGCCGCACAATGTGCTGATTGATGTGACCGGTTCACACCTGAAGCTTGCCGACTTTGGCCTCGCAAGAGCCTTCTCTGCCCTTGCCTCAGACGTACTGGGGCTTAGTAGAGAAAAAGGGAATAGATGATTTGGGGGGGTTATCTAAGGATGATATTCCATTATTTCCGACTAACCACCAGTACTTGGAATCAGGAAAAACGCGATGAGTTCAAGATGTGCTGTTCGACAGGTGCCATTTCGTGCCTACACGCACGAGGTGCATGTCTTTCGCCCATGGAATTGCAGCCGGCTTTGCTGCTGCTGCGGCCTCTCCTGTGGCTGCAGGTGGTGACTCTTTGGTACCGCGCACCCGAAATCCTCATGGGAGAGCGCAAGTGCGACTCCTGGACACGGAAGCGGCTTGTGATCTTGTGACTTAACAATGCAGGTTTTCCACAGTAGAGCCTAAAGTGCTGCCATCATTTTCTTTTGAAGCCTTTTTTGGCGGCCCAGATTCCCTTCTCGGCCCTACTGGGAAGATTACACGGATCGACAGCTGCGAAAGTGTTTGTGAGGTACGCGATGCCTACGGACATCTGGTCCTTGGGCTGCATTGTTGCGGAGATGGCCACTTGCCAGGCCTTGTTTTGAACCCTAAGCCTTACATGAAAGGTGTCCATAATTGGGGGGCCCCAATAGGCCCCAATAGATTTCTTGGAAGCCTCTACATTGTACGTAGAGGAGAGTCCTTCTTGATGTTCCTGGCGTGGGTTCTGCTGTTTTGCCTGAAGTCGCAGCTCTGGAGTAGAAGGTTTTGATACAAAGGCAAAGCTGTTAATGATGATGAATCTCTATGCAAGATGAGTTCTCTTCTTTCGCCTTGGCAGGTCTTGTTTCCCGGAGATAGCCAAATAGACCGGGCCTGAGCTTTCTGACAGTTGCTGACTGTTGCGGGGGAAGCCCGAAGCAGCAAGGATACCCTGTTCCGAATCTTTCGCTTGCTCGGGACACCCTCTGAAGAGGCTCATGGGAAAGTCTGCGAGCCCAGAAGCAGCAACTAGAAGCCGAGTCAGCTCGATGTAAATTAGCATAATGGGTTGTATAAGGGTTATATAGAGGTATACTGTGGTTGTACCCGGAACTTGTGTGAAGAAGGCTGAACTTCACAAATTGAGAGTTGAGTCTGAATTCTCGCCTGGGTCTGGCAGATACGCAGGTAGCGCAGCTGGGCATGAAATTCGAATTTAAGATTTCCCACGGCTCCAGGGGGTAGACTCGAATTTATATGCATTCAAGGTTTGGGTTTTGGGTAGTATTCTTATTATTCCTATGATTAGTATTTTTATTTTTGCTATTACTGCCATTATTGCTATTCTTTATCTGGTTTTAATTTCAGAGCCAAGCCTCAACTCTCATGCGGACATGCATATGGAATGTGCATCCCAAACTTTGCGGCTGCAGGATGATCGAGATTTGAATCCAAACCCCCAGTTGAGGCTTGAGATTTGAATCTTGACCTTCAGGAGGTTTTGGTGTCTAGGGCAAGGGCCGCAGGATGTTGCCAAAGAAAGAGCAATCTTGCACCCCTGGTTTCCCTATACACCCCTATACTGATCCTTATATATGCTCCTAGAAACCTAGAAAGAAAGGCTAGTGAGCCCTCACCCTGAGGTCCAGCAAGGTTAGCCCTGAGCACTTGCTGTCCAGGGAGGAAAACCTCCACCTCACCTGTAAAGTAAGGGTTTAAGGCTTAGGGGTTTGAGGGTTTAGGGTTGACAGGCCATTGTGGCGGCTATGGGGATTAACCAAGGCTATGTAGGGGTTATAGGGTTTCTACAGGGGCTACATAGGGATTAGAGTTTAGAGTTTCGGGAACCCAAGTCCCAAACTGCGGCCGAATTCTGGTGCAATCCATTTGTCCATAACCTCCTTGCTGAATTTCGAAGTTAAATCCTCTGACTTGATTTAATTTTGCTCCTTTTCTCTCGGTTCTGGCAAAGCACGGCAATGAAGGTCTAAACATTGATTTAAATTCAGCCTCATCCTTTGCGAACGAAAAGAGAAGATTTTTTTGTCAATTCGCAGAACCTCTGAATGCGCCACCCGGACTGCTGGTTGCAAGCTGAGCTTTCTGCTTGTGTCGCAGGTGTGGCCTGGTGTCAGCACGCTATGTCACTTCACCCTGGACTCTCCAGAGCTTGTGTCGCGAGCAAACGTAGGGAGCACGTCTGGGGGTGACAAGATTGGTAAGCCACTTGCAAAGGGTGTCCACATCACGCTTCATATGCTCAATCATCGTTGTTCCTGCGCGCAGGAATTCCCGCAGTGGACCGGTTCGGCATCAGCCTTACTGGTGTTGATGCAGTTCGGGCACTGGGCTTTGTCAGACCTTCGAGCAATAACTGCTTAGTAAATATGGAAGTATATGGGCTTCCTCATATCATCGGGGTGGATGTTTACCACCCTGTAGGCAATTCTCAGGGGGGAAAGGCCAATAGTCGGCAAGCTTTCGTGCTGAGCCGCTTTCAACAGACAGGCCAACGAGTAGTGATTGAATGGGGAGAATGGCGGAGGGTCCGCTAGGACTAGGATTTAACATCCCAAGGAAGTGGTCTAATGAAGCTTGCCGATCATATGAACCTTGTAACTAGGGATGAAGATTCTACATGGCAACAGCTGTTCCCAGGACCTCGTACACTTGCGCACCAAAGCGCCCGCGCTGGGGTCACAAGCTCGGATTCCATCTATTGGGCCTGCTCTACTTTGTCCTTTTCGATGGGGATTGTCTTCTGTTTTAATTCATGACTTATGACAATTACAGGTTGCAAGATTGTTGTTTGTGCTCCAGACTTCCCAACCCTGAAAATGCCCTGCCATTGATGATGGCAGTTGCTGTTTCTTCCCTGATTTCGGATAGTGCTGCTTCAAGACAGGGGAGGTTTCTCAAGGAGGTTTCTCAAGTCGTAGGCGCCTTTCTGCGAGACCGGTTATGCGAACTTCTAAGAAAGTGGCACGTAGGCAGACACCACTTTAACAGCCTAATATACCATTATGTCATTATGTATTATAATACAATATATTCTTGTCTATTATACTATACGATAATCCAGCATACTATATTATAACATTCTATAATCTACATAATCTAATGTGCTCGAGAACACACTTTTATACATTTTCATCTTCTATAGTAGATTATGATATTCGAAAACACATTATAATATGATATGTAGTTATTCCATACTATACTTTGGGTACTGCCCCCACTCCTTAACAGTCGGATAATGTTCATAATAGGCTATGATATTCTATAACATGCTTTCATTTACTATGATATTCTATATTGTATTATATTACATATTAGAAGATTCTATGCTATACTGGACTATACTATACGAGATGAAAATGTTCTATACTACACTATACTATGCTCTGGTGGTACAAGCAAGGCCAGAGGGGCTGGATCTCATCAACCAGTGCCTCAGGCCGGCTGGCAGAAGCTTGGTGTGTTTGACAAGTTCCTGCATGTTGCTGGTTTTTAGTAGGGAATACGTGAAGAGAATATAGGGTTTGCGGTTTAGGATTGGTAGGGAAGGAGGGAATAATATCCCTAAAAATGTATTCTCTCAGATTCCCTACTAAGTCACAACCCCCTACTCGCTTGTACCTTGCGAAAGTCTGAGAGGTTGCTGCCTTGTACAATGCCAGTAAGACTGACAATACTGCAATTTGCGCAGATGATTCTGGTTGTCATGATGTCAATAGTTTGTTATCCCAATATAACCCCAACATACCATAATAGCTTCCATTTTCTTTTCCATTGTCCCAATATAATCCCAATATACAATAGTGGCTTCCATTTCATTTTCCATTATCCCAATGTTACCTCAATATACCAAGCATAGGGATCATGAGAACTGTCGCAGAAACGGTGTCAGGCAAGTTCCGCTCAGCGCAAGCCCATTATCGCAATATCACCCCAATATGCTATAGTAGTCTCCATTTTCTTTTCCATAATCCCAATATTACCCCAATACACTGTAGTAGAATCCATTTTATTCTGTACGTGTTTAGCTTACTGACCTTGAAGGTACAACGTGGCCGAGCGTGCTTCGGCGCGGCATTTGCGCTCCGCCTAACTGTTTTTGTGATGTCTTGGTTACGTGGAACTTCATAGGAGCAGGGAGACTTGGGGGGGGCTGTCACTCTTGGAGTTGTTTTTCGAGCTTGAAGCTTTAGATATAGGTTGTTCTTGATTAAGTAAAGCTGATCTACTTTGCCTTTCCCTTCTTGCGACTGCTTTGCAGAAGAGTTTTTGAATTGAACGCTGGGCGTCTAGCAGTTAAGAGGTGGGAAGAATTCGTGGTTTGTTGCGAGGTATCCGAGAAGCGTTCGTAATCATCGCGAGCTGTTTGAGGTCACGGTCGCTATTTCTGTAGTTGTCGTTGGGTTTGCACCGTATCTAAAACAGTACGAGTTTCGTCCCTCGTATCTTCGTTGGGTGTCCAACGTGTCAACAATCACAGAGTTGGCAGGGTCGGGGTTACCATTCTCGTAACCCTGGCTTTAGACTCACATCGGGAGGAGAGGAGGCAGAGGAGGCATCATGTTTGTATCATGCCTTTGTTGGACGCCTCCTGTATTTTGGCTACATAATGCAACGCGGCATCCAGGCTCGGGGCTTGTATCAGGGCCCCCGTCAGCTGGCCATTTCCATGTTTGCTGCTTGATCCCTAAACCCTAAACCCTAAACCCTAAACTCTAAAAGGTCGCAGCACCGGTTCTTCGAGAATTTCGAGCCTGTGGCGGAGCATGAAGGGAGGCAAGCGTCGGGGGATAGCTGGTGCTATGACCGCAAGGTTTCTGAGGACCCTGGGAGGGAGGCTGTATTATAGTAGTAGTAAGAATATAGTAGTAATCATAGCAATAAATAGTAGTAATGGAAAAGAACATGGAAACTACTACTTAGGGTTTAGAATTTTCTGCTGATGTTGAGCAAGATCTTGTGAGTCCATGTTTCACCAGGATTTGTGGCGTTCTCCTGGTTGTTCGGGCGAACTGGTTGCAACCATCAACTACCACGAGTCATGGGGCAAAGTTCTCCGGAAGTACTTGGAGAGCGGAAACGTGAACGACTATGTTTTTTTCGATTGCAATTATAGGCGCATTCCCATCCCAGCGGGAAGCACCTTCATCCCGAAGAAAGAAGACTTCCCAATCAGGGTCTTCACGAAGGCCGGAAGGTTGGCTGCGATTCTATGGTCTGCCTTGTCCAGAATGCAATCCTTCCCTAAACCCTAAAAACCCTAAAACCCTAAACCCTACACCCTAAACCTTACACCCTACACCCAACACCCAACACCCTACACCATAAACCCCACACCCTAAACCCTTCCTGTGGAGGCACCCCGAGAGAGATATTTCATCCTACAGGACCACTGGGCCCGCAGTCTGGGCTACTGTTAAGGAACTTAAATTAAGTTACCGTAATGGGTATATATAGGGATAATGGAAAAGAAAAGGGAAACTACTATGATGGGGTTATATAGGGTTCAGGGTTTAGGGTGTAAGTTACCATAATGGGTATATATAGTAAATAATAGGGTTTCCCCAATATAGTAACTTAATTCAAGTTCCTTAACAGCAACCCAGGCAGTCTGGGCTACACGGGCGGCCAAGTCCGAGTGCTCGTCAAAGACGCCCGCGAGAGCCTGGTCCACGTTGGATTCCCGGATGGCAAGGAAGGTTGGGTGCCGGCCGAAGAGCTCTTTCCAGTAGAGGCCAGGGTATATACAGGTTATATTGGGGTTATATATAGGGGTTATATAGGGGTTATATAGGGGTTATATAGGGGTTATATTGGGGTTATATTGGGATAATGGAAAATCAAATGGAAACTACTTTTAATAGGGATCATGAATTGTTCCAAGTGTAAGGGTTGGTTCAATGAGGGGAATTTGGCTACACGTGATTGAAGAGTGTTATGAAAACATCCCACAACGCTTGTCCAGCTGTGTACAAAAACTTGACCTCGGCCGCAGGTTGCGTAGTGATACCGGCTACCGCAGATGGGTGCATCATCAGTCAAATGGACTGCGATGGCCCTGTCGATTCTTCATTAAATTTGGATTTTCTAGCAGAGGCCCTGAACAGCTAGACGTGTTAGAATTGTGAATGCTTCACGAGGGTTTCTTTGATAGCATCTTCAAGTTTTGCTGCAGCGCTGCGGCAATTCTCTCGGCATTCAGCTGGCGTGGCGGTGATCTCAAGCCCCTAAGCGTTCCTGAACCCTGTGCCCGGCTTGTTTTTTGTTGGGATGCCGCGGGGCGATTGCAGTCATACTGCAGCGCAACACATGTGTTCAACACCTGGCGGCTCTCTAGCGCCAGAGCTGCGAGTATGTACAGATCAGTAGGATTAGGAAATGCACTCCTGCAAGATCGGATTGCAGCACTTTGTGTGGAAGGTGCTGTGCAGGGTAGGCGTAAGTCCAGGTCTCAGATGGCCCAACTGGGATCAGGAAGGCCAGTTGCAGCTGGCCATGTTCATAGACGTCACAGCACCTCCCGCGCAGCGAAGAAGCTTTGACAGTTTTTTCGGAAGCCGTCGTCATTTGCTCGTGCACCAGGTTCAGTCAACACAAGTGTTTCTACTCGCAGCATGATGAGTTTGAAGCAGGTGAAAGGTGTCTTGCACAAGTGACGTGGCTACGGCCCAGGCCTGTTTCCCTTCTTTCAAGTTTCAGCCTGGCCGTGCTCGCACTGTAGTGCCTGGGGGAGCCTTAAGAATCCCCGCAGGGTGGCGAGGATTTGGGGTGGGCCCCAGGCAGTCCCTTGCCACATCTTCTGCCAGGGTGTCCAGTGGCAGAAAAAGAGCCATCGGCATGGATTCACGTCTTGCTTTTTGTGCAATCCTCGAGGCGGGTGTGTGGCAGATTGTAATGCTTGACCCCGCAGGGCTTTTGCCTGTCAAAGCCGTGTTCACGTCTTGCCCTGCATGTTGCCTGGTCTTTTCTTTGTTCTGCCTGGTTGACAGTAATGGACGCCATTGCTTTGGTGCAATGAACATCTCGCTGTCGGAGATCAACGTCTCAAATCCGGAATCCTCTGCTGGGACTGGGAGGGAGCCAAGAGGCGCACGCTCCGCGAGACCTGAGTCCGTTGAGCTCCATGATGTGTGGAGCAATGCGGGGGCTGAACTGCCCAAGGGCTGCTGCTACAGCCGCTCGGACAATGGGGCCACGTCAGGAGGTACCCTGAACCCTGAACCATAATATGAAATAATATGCTACAGTATACTTTGCTATACTGTGATGCATTATAATCTATTAGAAATCTACTACAAAATACGATAATATGTTGTAATCTACTGCGTATTAGAATCTACTATAATACACTATAATGTATTCTAATCTACGATATATTATAATATATAGTAACCCACTATAAAAATGCTATACTTTAGGAGGACCCCCCACCCTGTAATAGTGGTATAGTGGGAATATAAGAGGACCCTAATATAATCCCTATTATCCATTATAGTCACTATTACTGGTTGGGGGGTCCACTTAAGCTATGCTATAATTGTTCACACCTAGGCCGTGGACTCTGGAGTTGGCTATTGGACTTGCTGATCGGCGTGGTGGTCGCCGTATGTGCTCAGGCAGTGCACTACGGCCACGAGCAGCTCCTTACTGGGCATTCGTAAGAAATGAGGGAATAGATTCTATAGGGACTTCATAAGGATTATATAGGGGCTATATATTGATTATATTCCCTTATTCCTTTCTAACCACCTTACTAAGGTTAAGCGAGTTGCGAATGTATCTCGTTGGATTAGTGCTGCCCGGCATTCTCACTGCTTGGATTGTGAACACCTTGGTGAACCTGGTGTTTGTGGCTGGGTGCTGCTAAGGAACTTAGCTTAAGTTGCTACATTTGGGAAACTAATCACTGCTATATTTCATCATGACGGCAACTTAAACCCTAAGGCCTAAACCCCAAACCATAAGGCCTAAACCCTAAACCTTAAACCCTCACCCCTGTATACTCCATTCCTGAACAGTTGCCCAGGTGGCGGGTGCGCATCTCTGTGTACTCTGGCAGCCGAGCGCCATCAGTGGTGGCATCCCAGGCCTGAGGTTTAGGGTTTAGGGTGTAGGGGTTTAGGGGTTTAGGGTTTAGGGTTTCGGGGTTTAGGGGTTTACTGTTTAGGGTTTAGGGTTTAGGGGTTTAGGGGTTTACTGTTTAGGGTTTAGGGGTTTAGGGTTTAGGGGTTTAGGGTTTAGGGGTTTACTGTTTAGGGTTTGGGGGTTTAGGGTTACTTCAACCTACGAGAGTATGCTATAGTATACCTACTAAAGTATACGGTAGTATCTTCAAATCCACAAGATTATGCAGTATACTTAGTATGATATACTATATTATACTATAAGAATATACAAGTACTATAGTCTATTAGAGTTAGGGTTGAGGCTTTAGGGTATTATATTATCGAATATTCTAGTATACCATACTACAATAGTTAGTCAAAGACTTATTCTTTTGTTTGATGCCGCTCAGTTGCTTTGGGTCCTGAGGTGTGATCGCTTTCTTGAATGGCGTGGACCTGAAAATGAACTTGTTCACTCGCGACATTCTTGCCTCCTGGCTGACATTCCCTAAGCCCTAAACCCACAAAACCCTGACCAAAAGCTTGAAAAGCAGCTCCGTGCCTAAGGTGGCAAAGATTCTGGGTGTCATTTGTGCATGTGGCTCTTCGTTGGCTGTTGGTCCTGAAGGGCCGATGATCCACATTGGGGCCGCTGCAGGTGGGAACAGAAGAAAGAAGGACCAACAGTGAGAATAGGGGGACCAATGTACAGTAGACCGCAACAATATCATGATCCCTATTATTTAGGTGGACCCCCCACCCAGTAATAGTGACTATAAGGGATAAAAGGGATTATATTAGGGTCCTCTTATATTCCTATTATACCACTATTACAGGGTGGGGGGTCCTCCTAACCTATTATTGGGATTCCCAAGACAGTGCCCCTAATTTTGGGAATTCCCCCAAGAAAACGACCAGGCGTCTTGGTTCTCGGGCAGTGCCGCCGCATCGACTGGCTTCGACGGGTGCTGCAGCTTACTGGTGGTTAGTAAAGGTATAATAGGGATTATCTTATACAGGATTGCATTCCCTTATTCCCTGTATAATCCGTATATACATCCTTCTACGATCCCTATATAGTCCGCAATATACGCCCTATGTAATCCCTATATGATCTATTCCCCTATTCCTGTACCATTAGTAAGGCAGGGAAGTGGCGGGAGCCGGAGTTTGGAGCTTCACGCCGCAGCTGTGGGAGCGGGTTGCGGAGTCACTGCTGCATTCTGGGCCCCCCTTGCAGGCACAGAAGGGTTTAGAGGTTTAGGTCTTGGGGTTTAAGGGTCGAGGGTTTAGGGCTTAGAGGCTTAGGGTGTAGGGTTTAGGGTTTAGGGAGGTGTGTCTCCGAAAGTCATCTAGAATGAGAATGTAGAGTGCAGAGCATGCTGAGTGTAGGTTGCTGAAAAGATAGGGTTATCAAAGCAGAAGGCTGCTTGCTTCACAGCTGGCCTTATGTTGCAGGGACCCTGTTTGTGGTTGAGGAGGCTGCCACGTACCTTTCCCCGCGCTTCTTTGTCCACGTCTTTGGTGCATCATGTCTCTCTCTGGGCACGGTGCTGCTTTGGCAGCAGCTCTGGCAACACACCGGTCAGTACAGCCCTTTGTTTCAGGTTTTCCTGGGGCCAAACTGCTCGTATAGCGAGTTCATTTACTACATCAGCTGTGGAATGATTGGCTTGATTTGTGGCCTTCTGGGCTGTCTCTTCAACCGCGTGGTGCTGGAGATGAATTTCATGAGACAGCGCTTGCGAAGTCAGGGCTGGAGACGTGTGTTTACTGTAGAGATTGTTCTCATCGCAGTCTTGTCAAGCTCCATTACCACTATTATGCCCGCAACTGGGGTATGCCGAGAGAGCACAATTCAACGCGCCTTTATGGATAGCAACCAGTGTATAGCTGGAGAGTGGGCGGACCAGATCTTCCAGGGAAGAGAGAACTTTCAGGAAAAAGCGAAGATGGTCCCCTCTGCAGGTCTGTTTGGAGTGCAGTACAACCCTGACGCCTGTCCCACGGCCATCTTCAACGACACGCACATGCAGCCATGCAATCTGGAGAAGCTGGGCTTCAAGTTCCCCTCGCATGTGCCTGAGCGGGAGCGCTACTTCTACTGCTGCGACTTCGACGACATCGATTCTTTTCACCGCGGCCAAGTGTATAGTTTTGTGGATCCCCGGGCGCCCCTGAAGCTGGACGAGGCCTTCTGGCCAGTTTTTGGCTGCGAGCCGGCTCCTGGCAACATCAGCATCCCGATGTACCGGCCCATGGCAGCCTTGGCCTTCGTTCCGGGAAGGATCACTGTAAAAAATCTCTTCACCCGAGGCTCCCCGAACATGATACCCACAAACGCCATGCTGGCCTTCCTCCCCCTCTACTTCATTTTGGCTGCGATCACATCTGGCGCCGCTGTGCCCAGTGGCCTTGTTGTGCCCATGATGATCATTGGCGGGTGTGTTGGACGTCTCGTTGGCAACCTTTTGACGCAGATGTTCCGCGATGCCTGGACATGTCCCGCCGGATGGACGCCTGAGTACAGTTTGCTGCTCAGATGCATCTCTGGGATAGATGCGGTAGGCATGTAGTCAGGCCTTGTGAGGCTATGTGAGGCCATCTGCATCCCTGTGAGGCTGCTGGAGATGTTGGAACAGCACGGCATCCACAGAGACTTCTCACATGCCTGTGGCCTACCGGATCCAGGCTCCTTTGCGATCGTGGGGGCTGCGGCTTTCATGAGTGCCTCAGGGAGTATAGTCCTTTTTGTGATTGCCATGATTGTGGAGATCACAGGGGACATCGCCTCAGTACTTCCCATCGCATTCGGCGCCATCACGGGACGCTTTGTAGTCCGTTCATTCATCGGTCATGGCCTTTACCATGACCTCATGCAAATCACGAAGCTCCCGTTCCTGACGAGGGAGTGTCCTTTGCACCCGGGAGTGCGGAAAGCACCGGTCTCCGTGCTGCTGCAGGACGGTGAAATTGAAGCGCCACGACTCAGACTTTTGCGTCAGGACGCAAATCGCGACGACGTGCAGGAGCTGCTGGAGAGCTGCAGCCACAATGGCTTCCCCATCGTGTCTGAGAGCGGTCAGCTTGTTGGCCTTATCCGACGGAGCGAACTGGAGAGCTGGTTCTCAGAACACCGAGCTGAGGCCCTTTACACCCGAGCAGACCCGGCCCCCTACACTGTGCACAGAGACTTCCCGGTAGACCGTGCATATTTGCTGTTTCGCGAACTGGGCTTGCGGCAACTGCTTGTTGTTGACTATTCTGGCAAGCCGGAAGGGGTGCTTACGCGCAGCTCCTTCCTTCCAGCATGACTCACAAGGGGGGCTGAGCGATCAAAAGTCCGACCTTCAGATGAGGGACCAATGCAGGACCTGGAACTTCAATAGCATCAGCTTACTGAGCTTCTAGACTCAGCCCTCATTATGTTCGTTTCAGGATGATTCAGGCGAAAAAACCCGGTTGCGGAGAAGGTTGGGGATTTGGTGATGCTGGTACTGTAATCCTTTGCCGTTGCGTGTGTCGCGACATTTCAGGCATCCTAACACCCTTTCAGAGGATGTTGCAAGACACGCTTCCGAACGCCTGTGAACCTTGGACATGATACGAACGGAATGGCGAGTACCAAGATGCTGGCTGGTCCCGCACGAGCTATCAAGAAGGAATCAACATTAGGGGTCCCCTTTCTGGAAGGTTCTTACCGCAGCGATCCTGGAATATTTGGGGCGGGGGTGAAGTTGGCACATTCAACCCTAAAACCCTAAACTCCCTAAACCCTAAACTCCTTTTGAGACAGCCAAGCGGCTCGGTCGGTGGTCGAACGGGGCCAGATGGCCCCAACCTCAGATGGGGGGTTGGCAGAAGTGTGATCCCTTGCGAATACCCTGCATATTAGGGGCCGGCCTGCAGCCAAAAAGGGACCATCATTTTGACACCCACCTACCAGATGTGGATCTTGGACTGTGACAAGCTCTGGGCGCTTTGCAAGAAAGCACCCCTTTACAGACCCCAAGCCCAAGAGGATCAGGAGGGCTGCCGAGTTTTGGTGACCCCCACAGGGCTTTTGTGCATGTCATCAACATGGAAGCGTTGGTTTGCCCATACAAGGCGTGGTCTGCGCGCCTTTTCGGTTTTGGACTCAGCTTTTCCTAACCTTCCGGAGTGTGCAAAGTTGTTTCGGACATCTACCGTTACAAGTGACTTGGGGCAGAGTCCAAAGTATAGCCAAAAGCAGAAATTGGGACCTTTCCATAATTGCAAATTGCAGCCTGCGCAGTGCAAGGCCTCTTTTTTGCTTGTTGTTGCCAAGGGAGGGCCCGAAGGCCACGTGCTTGCCGAGGTTTGGCATGTTGCAGCTTTGCTGCGGGACAAGACTGGCCAGCATGTCAGGACGGTCTGAAACTTGTACTTTTCAACGGCTTCAAGCTTGTGAAATTGCGTGCGACAAGCTGCAAAGATTACCCATAGTAGACTTATGGGTCTGGCGATTCCATAGTCTTTTGAGTTCTGCAGCTTTCAAGTTAGCAGGGAAGGCTTCAGGAGAGTTGGTGCTCCTTCTTCAAGTAACGTTCCACCCTCTTTAATCTTAGGGGCCCCCCCCAACAACAGGGCCCCCAGAAAAATGGAAATTAGATGTCCTGAATAGGGGTCCCACGGTACTGATAGCCCGGCAGGCCTTGGAGATTATTTTAAAGGGATGGTCTGGATTGAATTCCGCATTTTTAGGGCCCCAAAAACTAACCAGGGTCACCCAAAGAATGGCCATGTCCTGAATAAGCGGCGGCGAAAACACATTAACGAGGGCCCCTACACAAAAGTGAGTGCAACATTAGGAGCCAGTTGCAGAATTATTGTTTTCAGTAAGGTATTCGCAATTTTTTGGATAAAGGAGACATCATCAAGTTTTCAGCCCATCATCTCGGGCTTAGGCGAGACAGCACAGAAGCCCTGGCACAAGAGCAAGACGGGATTGTAGAAAATTCGTTCTTGACAACTGTAGGTGTGCCCTCCTTCTGTGGTAAGAGCCCGCCCTAAATGGTGCTCTCACGGACAATGTAGAACGCGGCCCACGGAGTGGAACCGGCAGTTTTCCATACAGCTAGCCGAGAAGCAATTTTGAGATGTTACATGCAATCACAGCAAATCAAGCACTCGCTGGACCGGACCGTTGGAATTCCGTTCTCAGTTTGTGTTTGGGATATGTTGGGGATATATAAGGAAAACGGATAAGAACATGGAAGCTACTATATTCTCAAAGGGTATACATTGGTGTTGTATAGGGATAATGGAAACGAAAATGAAAATGGAAACTACTATCTAGGGTACGTTAACGAATTTGTTTGACCATAATTTCGGTAAGGCCCCCACCCAACACCAGCAGCTTTTAAAGGAATATCTAGAGACCCGAGAAAAATGTCCATCATCTCTTGTGGTCGCTCTACGTGGTTATAGTGGTTGGGGGATAACCTAAACCCTAAAGTAGTCTCCATTTTCTTTCCCATT
>CAJNIZ010045316.1:138326-153849 GCA_905231905.1 Symbiodinium pilosum | reverse complement strand
CACTGGAATTCAATGACTGCATTAGTTAGGGCACAAGATTTCCTGTGTCCCGCGCAAGGTCCCTTGCAGAGGAAATCCTAGATCTCTTGATTTCAGGAATCGTTCTCCTGGCCTCGAATCGTAGACCCTGTGTTCCGTTTATGTCGTATTCTGGGCTTGTAGATAACGCCTCCCCGAAGGTGACGCAGGCAAGCAATGTTGGTATCTCAAATCTTTGTGCCAGGGGTCTTAGCCTCAAACCTCAAACCCCAATTTGTTTCACCCGAAACCGAGCCTAAGCCCTAAACAGGCCTCCTTCCCCACCACGCGCCTGCTGCTGTACCGCGCCTTTGCCTAACTACCATGATGTGTGATCATGGTCTAGGCTTGCATCTGGGCTTATAAATAGAGAGCCAGGTGGAAAAGACAACGGAGAATGGAATGGACAAAGGATGAGAATGGGATTGTATCAAGGGCCGATGGGAATGCGTACGTCCTCGGGTCATGGTTTAGGGTTGGTTTTGGCTTTAATTAGGGTTTGGGGTTTAGAGGCATTCAGGGCTCAGAGGATGTTATTTGAACTGCTATTCAATTCTAATCCGCATATAGCTGCAGCATACTATAACCAAGCACTTTTTTGGACTGAGCTGAGAAATTTTGACTAAGAGCCCTGCATTGAGTCCAGCAACCTCTGACTAGGTAGCGCGAGGTCCTTTGTGTTTGCTGTCAAGTATGCTCTCTGACTGTAGCACTAGCAGTATCTTCGACGATCTGTATGGTTGTGCGATGACAAAGGCAGCAATAAGACGCCTCTGGCAGGAAGGAATCGAAATAGCAGTCTTGAGGACCGTACTACCAGGATCTACGCTCCATCTTCGTCAGGCCACCGGATGAAGGGGCCACTGAGGGCGGCAATTAGTCCTGGGACGTTTATGGGACCCTACGACCTTGAAGCCCATGACTGACATAGACCCCCAGGCACGAAATTGGGTAAGTGAGTGGCATGACCTAACCCGCTAGCAGCTACTGGGCCCCCAACCCAGCCATACCCAAGCAGAAGCAGATGGTCCTAAGATCCCAACATCCAAATCCCAGCAGCAACCTAAGGTCCCTTCGAGCAGGCGTGTCTTGCATTGCCCCTGCTGCCAAGCCTGGACATTGGGCAAAGAAACGCACGAACACATTCTGGATGGTTACTGGGACAACCGATCCTGGGCGCATGGTTTAGGAGCTTAGGGTTCAGAACGAAGGGTTCAGGGTGTATGGGTTCCGGATTGATGTTTTCAGGGCTTAGGGTTCATGGCTACATGTTCAGGTGTTGGAAACGCATCCTGATGGTTGCTTCGAGATGGGGTTATCTGCGGGATGTGAGGTAGGATAGAGTTTGTACCATTTTTGAGGGGTGCCTAAGCTGCATAGCGGGCTCCTTACAGAAAGTTCGGCAACTGCGGGAGGCCTTTGGTCCGGGCTCCTTCTCGGTGATGGCTGGTTCTGCAACCACAGGAACACCCCAAGGCAACCTACCTTTCTGGCACACCCGCAATCCTTTCCCCCTAGCTCTTAAACAAGGATCAGAATTCTCATAACTGATCAAGGTGACCCCGACACCAATGATCACAATTTAGACCTTCCCTCCCTTAGAGTGACAGGACCAGACTCAAGTCGGCAAGGGTGTTTGGGGGCAGGTGCGGTAGGAACCATGACGGCATGTCTTCAGCAGCTGCATCCTCCCTAGGCCCGAAGACCTCAAACTCCCAGGCTTATGGAACCCTGATATGGGCCCTTGGCAGCTTTGTGAGTGGGTCCTGGACGCCCTGGGAGGCATGTATAGGTATTTGCGAGGGATGTAAGGACCCCAAAACTAGGGGTCCGCACTAAAGGCCCGTGGTGAAAGCTCGGGTCAGGCCTCAGCTAGCAATCCTAGCAACTTGAGCTGAGGGAAACTCTACAACTTCCTCCGCCGCGGGTGAGGGGCCTCTGACGTGAGCTGGCCCGCTGGGCAGGACCGCACGTTTGACGTACTCAATACCCGTGTGCTATATTAAGGTCATGAAGGATTCTTAGTGTTAACAGCGAGAAACAGGTTTGACTTGCTGGGCGAGGAGGTCCTTCTGCATGCAGCGGTTGGTGGCTTGGAGCTGTGAACACCAACAGCATGATGGTGCTAGAAAGGGAAAGCTACAGCTGGATACAAAAACAAACACGGGCTTTGGTAGGTTACACAGGGTTCTGGATTACCACTCTTGTTCTTGAGTTGCTAGCTGTACACGTGTGCGGGGACCACTCGTCTCAAAAAGCAAGCACACTGGCCTCATGCTTGGCGAAGCCAATGCTCAGCCCCTAACGAGAGATTTGGAGATGCACTTGGAGGGTCATATTGACTTACTGTTCGTGATGGACGAAATGCTGTTTGCCCGGCTGGGCAAATGTCGGAGCTTCTGTTAGTTCAGTATACTTAAAGTGGTGAGTGTGGGGATTTGTCCATGGACTGTAAGTACTGGTTTGGAAACTAGCTAGGGCTTCGGTGATTTTCTTGTTAGCCACCTGTGTTAGGTTGTCGTGCGACCCTCCAGGTACAGGAATAACAGCTCGCAGAAGCCCTGCAGAAGCGGCTGGTGCGGGTCCGAGGGGATGCGCTGAAATGCAAGCGGCCCCGTTGGAGGTGCCGATGGAAGGCTTCTTGATTCAGTATTGCGTTTGCACACCTCCTCTGCCAGACGCCCATGCAGTGCTCATGTCTTCATAGGATTTAGTGCAGGGCCCTCCGTCAAGCAAGAAGTGAGGCAGAAGAGAAGCTACCTTCTACATTTGCAAACTCCCCTTTTGGCAACTTCGCGTGGGCGACCACCCTAGAATTAAAAATCTGACAGCGTGATTTCCTACAATCTCCATAGAATCCCTGCGAGATCAGTGGCCTACATCAGTCCTTCGCGTTCCTGCGCACCCATGACCGTGGGGCTAAAAAAGACTTCCTGCAGAAATCATGCCACGGACAGAAAAACTTGAGCTTCGTGCCTCTATTAGGCTTGACGGTATGGAGATCCAGGGTTTAAAATTTAGGGAAGCAGTGCTGAGCATGCTCTTGCATTATCACGGGCATCTGGGCTCAGACATTGACTTAGTCTTTTACAGGGTTCCATGTTTATCTAGGGTCCTGGCGGTGAACTCCCCAGCAACCCTCGAGTAGAGCCCAGAAGAAAGGGTAGCTGAGGTTCTGGTCATGTTTGGCATTTAGAGATTGCGCTTTGCAGGTTGCAGTGCAGGCTGACAAGCGAGTAAGCAGTTCTGGAGAGACAGACGCGTAATCGCGAACCCTCGACCTGCATAAGGCTGGAGTTGGGTCCTTGCCACACCCTCGGAACAGAGCAAGTGATCCAAAGCCTCCGCCACATCCAGTGAGCAAACCTTAAATTCCTAATCCCCAAACTCTTACTTGGAGTCTGAGGAAGTTCATACATCCCTAGGCAGCGAACCCTAACCCCAAGGGTTGCCTCAAGCCCCCAGCTCAAATAGCTATTCGCATAAACCCTAAAGCTGCAGCATCAAACAGGGTCATGGGATGAGGCTTCATAGCTCGGGTGAAAAGACTCCTTCAGTCTCCCGCTGAGAGCCTAGGGATCAGGGTGTAGGTGCTGCGGCTTAGGAACGAGGATTATTTGAATGAGTTGGGGCCTTAAACTCAACAGGAGCATGTTCGAATGGCATTTCGGCGTTTGTTCTGTGATTGTGTTATGATTCCAAATCTGCTGCTGTTTTTCGCTTTTTCCTTTTTAGTGCGGCATTTTTGCCATGACCCCTCGATGATATGTCGGTGTGTTTGTCTAGCGATTTGGATTGCATTTCTTTGGCTGCTGTAACTTCTCGGCAATGCCGTGATTCCCACGTAGGTGTTGCCTTACTGGAGGCAGTCGTTAGGGGTATTGCCCTACAGAGGCCGTGGTTCCAGGTATCGCCCTCGTGGAATTGGTAGTTTCCTGAAATCACTCAAATCACAGTTGGAGCCTGCAGGAAAATATAAAACTATTCAAAGCAGTTGCCTGCCATTCTGAAGCGTAAGTCTGGGGTGTGGGTTTGGGGAGCGTCCGGGCTCAAGTTTGGAAGTGCTTCTGAACATCATGGGTCCTGTGTGGGTGATGCCCAGACCCGACAATGAGGGATCCCATTAACCAAACTGTCATATATCTTAAGCATCGTAGCGTACCTCAAACCTGTACACCCCATTTATGGGGTTCCTGTAAAATCCTTGCATCGTTTTTGTTTACCACAAAGAAGGAAGGCGGATCCCAGTTTCGAGATGCCATTCAACCTTCTGAATCTGCGGCTGTTACAAGTGGAATACGGCCAAGGGGGTTGTATGATAGTTGAAGGACATGACCTTCTGAACCATGCATGTCTTGAAGGTTTCCGCGTCGCCGGCATTTTCCGCTCAGCTGAGCCATGACCAACACCTCAGAGGGCGCGTATTATTCATTGCCAAGTTCAGCCAGTAATTATCATGTTTTCTCAAGTCCTAATCTTGTCCGCCTGTAGGCCTCAACAGAGGTATGTTTTTAGCTTGGAGCAATGTTTCTGCGCAGTGCAGTGGAGGTTGCTAGCTCGAAGCCCTAGTCAACCGCTCACGCTTTTCAGCGCACTCCACACTTTCTAGCTTCTACCGACCCCTTCCAAGTATTCATTCCCTCACATACTATCTTCACCGCAGGATGAACTGCCAGAGGTTATCATACGCTATACCTACGTAAGCCAGCGTCTACTGAATCTACTACTTTGTCGCCATCTTGATGTTGGCCTGCTTACGGCATGATGGTGCGGACGCCGATGAAGCCTCCCGCCTGTTCTAGATCAGCGATGGCTTCCGGGCAGTTGGTGGGTTCCATTCTCGATGTTGCGAATCCACATGCTTTGCACTGGTGACGCTGCCGCTGGGTTTAGGTTTACAATAGGGCTGAGGTTTACAGTAGGGGTAGGATTGACACCTTCAAATCGGGGTATTCGTAAAATCCCATTCATCTGCCTTTGGGGGTCTGTGGGCTGGGCTCAATGGTCTAGGGTTTAGTGGATAGCCAGTTCTTGGCAAGCCGGGCAGTCGGAAGCGTTGAAGCGGAAGGATGTCTTCTGCAAGCTCTGGAATAATCACCAACACACAAACCCTAAGCCCCAGAATCCAAAACCTGAAGCCTTAACCCCGCATAATGTGATGCTGAATAAAAAGAAGGTTTCCAGGAAGGGTTCCGCATGTTGGCGGCATTCAAAACATAGACGTTAGACTAGGGGTATACAAAGAATTACAAGGATGCACCAGGTTCAGTGCTTCAGGCCCAACCTGAAAAAGTCAAATGAGCATGACATGAAAAGTGTGTTGGCTGCTGGTTTTCAACGGCATGTGGAAGATGTATTCGTGGGTTTTTGGGTTGGCCTTAAGCTCCAGCTGAAACGGCTGCATTTCTGTACAAGTGCGAATGCTTACACCAACATTCTCCCCTCATGCGTTTGGACTACGTAACATATGTTACGTTTCGGCACAATATTCTGACTAAATCGGCCCCTCTACAAGGGCTTATGCTTTTGAGCTGTTGTAGATGCCTTTTGGTCATGGCGCCTCTTGTTGCTGATGCTGCCCCAAGAGCTGAGCGTAGTTATACGATTTCCTTAAGGTTCTTATATACTTATTCACCAAACCTACATAAGGGTCACTACTATAATGATCCCAGAGTATATGGTTATTCTACACTGGACCCTTGCTGTCTGGTTAGGCCCTCGATGGGCACTGATGGCCGGAACGCCAGAGGAGCTGGCTTAGCATTGGGATCAGAGCTTACGGTTTGCTCTATCTGCCCAACCAGCCTCTTTCAAGACGTGAGCCCATTATTGAGGAAGCCCGTCAGAAGAACATTCAGGGCAAAGGTAGCATCAAGGGTTCAGGATTGAGGGCGTACATTCTTGAGTGCTGCATCCTTGCGCAAGCTTCAACCCCTTAACGAAACAAAATAGTTGTTTCAAGCGAGCTCCAGAATGTGTTTCTGCAAGTGTGTAGCTTTTTTTCGGATGGACTTCTTATAGTAACATGGCGAGAGTGGATGCTGAAGTCTAAAGGAGGCCGAGGTCTTAGGGTCAAGGTTCACAAAGCAGCCGAAAGTGTTTAGGTGATTATGGTGACCTCAGCTGACTTCCGAAAACGGTGGCTTGCATGGATCCCCACCCAAAAAAGGCTTCATGTCAGATAACTGAGCTGTTCTAATTGGGTCTGGATCCTGAGACTTCATCGCTAGGTCGGAGAGGCTGCCGAAGAGCAAAAGCTGAACCCAGGGTGGGAAAACCCGAAGCAACTTGTAAAGCTTCTGCCACAGCTTGTGGTCACCTGTCTCCTCAGTGGCGTCTTTGCTTGGTCCAGCTGCAAACGCTTCTGCATGTGTGGTGCACTACCTAGAAATTTTGGAGATATACGCGGTGTCTAGATATGATCCTTTTCGATTACTACAGCCCAAGTTGCAGGGTCACTGAGGTTCGTGCATGTCGCTTGGGCCTGCAGGCTCCATGCAGCAGCAGGGTTCAACCCTAAACCCCAAACCTTAAAACGACCAAGAGCCAGTAGCCCCCTCTTAATTCTTAGAGCGTAGCTGATGCATCCCCTTGGGGTTTAGGGTTTCCAGCTTGGAGCCGCAAAGCTGCGTAATAAGTCAGCAGATGGAGTCAGGACCCCTACGAAAGAAATCGAGATTGGAGCCTACTGTTGAGCCCTGCTCTTTTGTAGCTAACACAAGTTCACCTGGCGAGCGTGGCCATTCCCAGTTGTGGTGCGACTGGTTTTGCGCGCTCCTGCTTCCGAAGACAGTTGTCATATCCGAAAAAAAAAGAGTAAGCATAAAAACGACTAAGGTTGTGTTTCGGGTTTAAGTTTAAGTTTGCGCCATGTGAAGTGTAGGGTACCATACATCCTTGGGAGGACATCTTGAAGGATGAGATAAACATGTACGGCCCAGTCCAGAAGGCGTTGGGAACGCTTGAGTTTGGGATGAAACTGGTTTAGGCTCAGGGTTTTGAGATTGAGGGTTTGGACGTTTTTGTCAACAGTTTCAGCTGGCAGGTTCAGCAGCTCCGACGACGTTGTTCGTTTTTCGATCATGGCTTTTGGATTTGGGGTTCAGCGAAGACTAGACCCAACGCATCAAACCCTCATTGGGTGCCATGACCGCAAGGGGTCCAAACTGAGGGCTGTAGGGGATGAAGATTTTATGGCTGTTGGCTTTATGGCTTAGAGTGTAGGAGCACATGCAGTGGATCTTCTGGTGGTTAATCTGCTTGGGAAGATGAATCTCCTTTTCTATTTGAGTCTTGTTCAGAGCGGTGCCGCGCTTCCACATCACCAAAGATATCGCTTGCCTATTACCTCTAACCCAGGAGGCCATTAGTGAGCACCGCTCCCCAATTTGTTGGGGGTTACTGAAACTTGCATTTTTTCAGGGCCCTAAAGAATCTTTTGGGTACTGTGCCGATAGACCGTAAAGAATACAACCCCTTACCCGAGCTATAGAGGCTTGCAACCCTGACGCAAGCCCGAACTTGAACCTGACTCCCGACAAATTCCAACCCGTGCGAAGAGGTTGTCTTACTGCATCCGGCTCGCTGCAGGCCTGGACGTTCCTTCAGTGGCCCATGGGCCTCTAGCGGTTCGAAGGGCTCTGCAGGATTTAGGCCTACATGTGCGTATTTGTTTTCAAAGAGTTCTTATTCACAATAAGCTCCAAATCCTGAACCACAAAATCCTTAACACTGTACGCCCTAAATCGCTATAAGGGTTCAAAGTGCAGATTGACAAGTTCCTGTGTTGCGCAAAATCCTGGCCCGTAATGTCAGGAACAGGGGCCCAATACATGACTTGGAGCCCCTTACATAGACCCAAGATCGTGCAGCCCTTAGGACCGTGAAAGGGGGCCCACAATTTTAAAAACTCTACTCTGCCTAGACTCTACATATTTACCCTCTAAGATTGACCTCTGTGCAGCCTTTAAGGTGAAAGCCAGGGAGTGCCTTCATGGAATGGGAGCTAGCTTGCTTCTGATGCCGTTTTGGGTTTGGGGGCCTAGGCAGCTTTGCAAGACATGCGGGAACAAAAAACAAGTTGATCCCTTCCCCCTGGTGTTAAACGTCTCCCCCCCACTTAATGCATGCACGTGAACCCGGAATTTTAGATAAGGGGTTCTTTTTATCGTAGGACCCGTATATTGGGGGTGTATATGGCAAGGAGAACGATCTCGAGTACGGTGCACAGGCCCACGCGCGGGCCACAGGCTCACTGGCACGCCCCCACGCGCTCACGGGCGGCATGATCAAATTTAATTAACATTAAAACAAAAATCGATTGAACCCAGTCAACATGGATGAAACCTAGACCTAGTCAAAGTCGTAGTAAATCATTTGAGTCAGGTCAAAACCAACTGAATCCCAATTGAAGTTCTAAATGACACTGTTTTAAATCCCATGTAAAATCGTAATCAAGTCAATTCAAGCCTCTAAAGTCCAAGTAATCGAACTAAAGCCCATAACACATTGATTTCGAATTAAAATCCAATTAGCATCTATGTGAAACGAGTTGAAATCGCATAAAAGCCAACAAGCCAAGTAAAGAAACATTCCCATTTCATGACTCCCTGAATAAGGACCCATCCAGAACAATAAAAATCTTGGAAAGCAAGGAGATCCCTGATGCCTAAGAGTCATGCTAGAGACCCACCCTTATTCAGAGTGTCTGAGCCCTGATTCACTTTAGTTCTAGCCTTTCTAGAAGTAGTCTTGGGGCCAGATTTCGTATGTTGGAAGTCTGTAATATTAGTAGGACGGGATATACATGCAGGGAGGCTTTGTAGTTCCCGTGTTGCGACACTTGTCTGGGGGAGTGCAACATATGATCCATTGCAGCTGTCAGCAAATTCCTCCTCCATCTGGTTGCCTCCACCCTAGACCATGAAACCCTATAGATCCTAAGCCCGATTAATCTCAACGTCTTGAACCCTAAATCACAGCCCTGATAAACCTTCAAGCCTATAGATGCTAACCCTGAGCGCAAAGTCCAAACAGCTCAGCCCCGAACCCTCAACCCTATGAGCCCTTGACCCTAACTCCTAGATCCTCCTAACTCCCTTGTCCTTCAGCAATGTCAGAAAAAACCTCCAGGCCACGCCAGAGATGTGCCTTCCTGATCTACGAGACCCCGGAGGCCAGTTTTGATGTTTCAGTTTGAGGTTTCTGCTACAATCCCTATCAGGCACTTGAGCGCAAGAAGGCGTAGGCAATGGGCGCTGCCAAGCCCCGGATCCAAAAACCATCCCCAAAACCTAAATCGAGAGGTCCTGATGTTATCTGACCCCTTTTTCTTAGGTTTGCGAAACCTTCCCTGTACCCCTCAAACAGCCTAAATCCACAGCCTTCAGACGTCAGAAACAAGCCGCCGTCAGACTTGATTCGAGCCTACAAGCCCCAGCCACAGCAGATCTGCTGCTCGCCACAGCCGTACGCCCACACTGGGGTTGTCGAAGTTTTCCCTGCCTTTTCGGTCCCGACTGGCGCACTTAGTAGACTTAAACGGATGCTAAGCCCTGCAGAAGATCACGAATGTATTTCAAAGTCGCCTCCTCGACCTCCACACAGGCAGCAAGATGCGCACAGCAAGCCCTACACAACAGCTACAAGTTAGCAGCCCAGACGTGTCATTGAGGTTTGGTTTGCATTTTAGGGGTTGGTGCTTTTTTGGTTTGCGGGTTCAGGGCTTGTTGTTTACATAAGTGTCTTTGGGTTTGGTTGCCGACTGTGGGGATTGCAGTGTTCAGTGTATGGGGGTATGGTGATGGGCTTTCTTTGGGTTCTTGAGAATGCAATTTGTGGGGCAGGCCTACACCAGAGCAGTAGTTAGCCCTGCACGCAACACCCTCATCCCAGATGCCCTACATGAAGCCCAAAACCACCCATTATCCAATGGCGCGTTTTTCATGTTGCTCTTGGTGTGGCCCAGATATATTTGTTTCATTGGGGGTACGGACGGATGAGACATCTCTTCTGAGAAACGCCATGACACAACTGTTATCCTAAAAAAGCCTGTCGCTGAGCATTACGTGAACCCTTGCGCAGAAGGCTTTCGGGGCTGTGCTCTAATGTTCAAAGATCCCATGTTCAAGGGCATACTGTAATCCTAGGAAGCCTTAAACGCTAAACCCGAGTGGATAGCTTGAACCACAAATCGTCTGCTTGAAGCTTTGGAATTGTATAACTAAGCTCATATTCAGCAAGGCCTTTACCGTAAACCTCAAGACCCAAACCCTGACCCTGTATTCTCTCTAAGGGTTGCATTTAGGCACTGTAGGAAGGACTCTTAGTTCTTGTTGGAGCATCCCTATGTATTTTCTGCTCTATGTAGTTGAGACTTGCAAAATGACACATCTACAGGGTGGTCCTGCGTCACCGTTTTTGCCACAGTAATGCCACTGCCTTTCGTATCACGGTTGAAATGTCTGGATCCTTAACCTCATGAGCTCTGGACCCTGGACCCCTCAAGCCTAGCCCCAAGGCCCTAACCCAGAACCCCGCCGGAAACTTGGTCATGGGGCGCGTACGGGCTTTAGCACATTCGGAGGTATGCAGGACGATGCCGACATGTGCGGAACTGGGGTAAAACGCACATCGAGGCAAAAAGCATTCTGAGACCATGGGGCGCAAACATTGTAAGGCCTAATTATCTGTGAAGTCTGGCTTTGCACGTTTTACCACGGCTTCCCGGCCGCAGTTTCGCGCGCGTTTCCAAAGCAGGCGCAACTACCGCAGTCACGTGCTCGTAGCAACACTGAAAATATGCTTAAGCAGACGGGCCCGTACAGGCGGCGTCAGCAGAAAGACTTACGCCCTATGACCCTAACTCAGAATCCGTGAGCCCTAAACCTTCACTACCTAGACCCAAACTGCCCTGAACTTCAAAGCCCAGAAGCCCAGTTCAAAACCCCAAGCTGTCCTTCCGTGTATTCCAAACCTTACAGTGCAAGAAAGCCATAACTCATAGGAACGTTAGTAATCTGAGTATACTTTGGGCTGCTTTCTTTCCCTAAGCCCCTTTAGAAGCCTTGAATCCAAGCCTTATTCCCCAGACCTCAAGCCCTAAGCCCTCTGTACTCAGAAGTCCTCAAGACCTCTGGGCCCCAGGTTGCGCGGGAGCAGGATTCAGGTCACCTTTGCGAGGAAAAGTGCAGACAAAGGCACGGAGTTCAGGGGGGTACGGGGCCATCCCGGGATTTAGGGGGCCAGGGGGTTTGCGGTGGGGATGTGACGGCATAGGGGTCAAGAGCTTAGAGCTGAGGATTTATGATTTAGGACTTCGAGCATTTGGATGTTTGACATAGGTTTCTGGGCTCATTGATGAGAACTCGGGGTTGAGGGTTCAGGGTTGCAGGGTTTGCACGCAGGTTTTAAGCGTTAAGTGTTTCTTTAGCGCACCTAAGTACTGTGGTCAGCGAGATCTCCATCACTGTCCTATAAATTTTCGGAGATGACGCATAACGTTGTGTGTATTTGCATATGCATATGCTCCCCCCCTGCCACAGCTCTTTGCATTTTACTCTAGTTCATGGCAGTGCTATTTCCAGGTCAACAGATCTCTAGACAGTTCCAGCCGGACCTCACTGTGCGCGGATCCTAGTCTGCTCTCCAATCGGTTTAGCTGGAAGTCTTTCCGAAGCCGAGTCTTGTGCTTCTCCTTTTTTCCTCGTTTTTGGGTTAACCGTTAACCACCCTCATGATGGGAACTTCAGAGGTCTAGGTAAAGCCTGCGAAAAAAGGTTTGGGCTCAGTCGTTGAGGTTACCTGGAATTTGGCAATTAAAACTTTTTGATCCCATGCGCATCTATACACGGCCAAATTGTAATGTGTAGCCCTTTGTGAGTAGCTCCGTAACACCTTAGTAACCCCGGGATCCGGCAATGTATTTGCCCCGGTTGAGAAACACCCTTCCAGATTCAGGTTCAGGAGAACCTGGCAAGTATCCGTGGTTTAATTCGTAGGGTGTAGGGATTACGTGGAGGTTTATCTGATAGCTAGGGTAGCCTACCTATAGCTAAGTCCAGAGGGGTTGTAGGTAGGCTGAAAGAAGTAACTAAGTCCCATCAATCTGCAAGTAGGATTTTGCCATGAAACTCTCTCCAGCAGTCTTGGCAGCAACCTTCAGAAGTGCGTTTTTTTTTTTTGCATCGAAAGAGCTTATATGCAAAGTGCAATCTTGAATGCTCATTGCTAAGACCCACGTCTACGCACTCTACCTAATATGCATCGGCCACCTGCTTGAGTCCGCATCATGTTTAACTTCTTGTCTCCCAGTTCACACCATATACATTGTTCTACATCAAGGGAGTACCCCGTCAACTATGGCAAGGTCCTTATGCATTTCAAGGAACACTCTCCGACTGCATTATTTGAGCTTTCCAGGACATTGTCTGCATGGATCATATAAGAGGTCTGTAAGGGAAATTCCGTATGTTTAAAAAGGGGTGTTGTGCTGTCCGGCTCTCGTGAAGGGGTTTGGCGAGCTGAAAGAAGTTCCACAGTCTCTCTTGTGATCTACAACGGCCCTCCGTTTTGTTGAACATGTTTACTCAGACTTTCAATTGCAAAGTGGAGGGGATCATGTTGGGTTCTGATTAGCCTGGGGCCCCTGAAATGAACAGGGGATCCTCTACAGTCAAAAGGCCCCAAATCGAATTGGGGGGCTTCGGGGATCCAATTGTTCCTATGAAGATTTATAAGAGAGGGCATTTTCTGCCTCCTATTTGACATCAATAGGGGAATGGAAGTGAGTGGTTCAGCTTAGTCTACCATCGTAGAGAATGAGAAGAGCTGAGACCTCTGTAATGGGTCCTAGCCTTCATTGAAAGGCCTTTGCGGTCTCATTAGTAACCTAGCAAGATATTCATTCTTGAGGTTCCGAAGTCCTGCTGGATTGTCCCTTTAGAATTGCATTGCCTGTAAGAAATCGTTGGGTTCTGGTGGCCTCAAATTGCAGATTCCAAGCTTCAGGATCTTGAAGCTTGCTCCAGGAACTTTCAAAACTGCCCTATTCAAGTCGGGACCCCCGATCAGGGTTGGTGCTTGGAGTGGAAAGGCCTAGATAAGGTTTGCAGAGGCGAAGGACGGACTGCGCAATGAAGTTCGGACAGTTGCGCGCCAGCGTTATGCATAGTTTTGGCACTGATCGTTTGGGCTGTTCCTGTGTTTATTGGGGTTTTAGAAAGCCCGGCAGATGCTCAAGGCTGAAACCCGAATTCGTAGAACCTCCAAATCTTCATAGAAGCCCCTACGCCAAGTATCTCAGACGAAACATGGTGAATGACTTCTAGTTCCAAAGGCGCCTAAGAAAATCCCCCCAAGCGTCAACCAAGCGCAATCAGGTTCGGCCCCTACACAGAGGAGGCCATTCCGTTTGCAATTGCTTGCGGAGGCTTCTGCAGACTGCCTTCTTAGACCCCTCTTGGTGCTGTTGGTTCTGCACCCTCTGAGTCTTTTATGGAAGTATAGAGGGTCGGGTACGCGCATCGTGTTTTCTGAATTTCTTTCATGTCTCTGATTGCCTCCTCAAAAGCTCCAGCTGTGAGAGCTCGAACACCTTGGCGTCCCCTCCAGAACGTCCAACCAGCGCCCCATGGGCATATGAGCAAGTAGCCCAACACGTGATACAAGCGTTTGTTTCAGAAAGCCCTTACACGTGTAAACCTGAAGTGGCTCGTAGAGAAATGCCAGGGCGGTGAACATGTCAGCGGCAGAGTTGCTTTTGCGCAGGTGCTCGCCATGAATTCCCTGCAGCTGATGTCGCTCTACAAAGCCCTTCAGGTGCTCGGCTGGTAATGAGCAGGGGTATGTTGAGGTTGGATTCAAAAGGGTTGCAATGAGAGCATTTAGTATAGGCTGCAGCCCATGCCAATATCCAACCTTTTTGTAAAACACTCTGTTCGGCTCATTGGGGCTCACGGGCCTGTTGGGTCAAGAGTGTATAATTATCCGGTTGTGCGTTTGTCTGCATATATGTGTAGAGGTATTCCCCCTGTGCGCTATGCAAAGACTCAGGACACCGCTACCCACATGAAGGCCCCAAGAGCAAACACGCAGCTCTACAACCATCACAGGAACCCGGAACCCTCAACTCCAGAAGCACGATTGGCAGCTGCAAGGGTACAGGGTGCACAAGAGATAAATAAGTTCTTCCTAAGAGGTTCTTCCAGCTTTTTATATGACGCGCGGTTTTTTATCGGTCATAGGAAATATGTAAAGGATGGACATTGGATTCGGGACGGAAGGTTCTTGATTGGATAACGATAACGCACTCACCAAAAACGATACAGTCAACTCATACCGAGGAACTTGGAAGACGATATGACACTCACCAATTTTCCTGTGACCAGTAGCCCAGGCAAACACAAACACACGTCATATCCCTTTTGTATGCCACGCACATGATGGCTCAAGGAAACCTTCGCTCTCACTTCAAACAAAAGCCTGAATGCCCTGATCTTATGGATTGTAGCACCTATACCACGGACCCTGACTGGAAGCGGCAGGTCCAGAAGAGAGAGCGACACGAGGCCACAGACGCAGAATTGACCTGCCTCAATATCCTGCCTCCATCACTACTCGCAAGCTTCGGTTCTGATCGTTCTGGTATTTGAGTAGCACTTATGGCAGAACACTGGGAGACATTATTCTATGTTGTAGTGCATTGCATGGCGGTCTGCGTTTTATCCTCCATTTCTCCATCTGCGGTTTCCAATTGGCAGGAGTACCTTATATTTTTAGGCCTGCAGTCCCTTGTCAGAATAGTAGAGGTTTTTTTTCAGGCTTCCCCAGTGCAGGGTGAAATCAGTGCCATGCGTGAGGAGGCATTGAGGAAATTTGGCTCAGCGATTTTTGACCCGCAGGGGGCAAGATCAGGCGCTCAGCCCGGTAAGTGAAAGGTTATCCTATGCACTTGGAAGAATCTTGATCATGGATGGTTGCAAAATAACTGAGCACCCACCAGCGCTGAGCATAAGAGAAGACGCTGGCAGCATAACAGAAAACTTAGCCCGGTTTTTTTTTTACACAAGGACCACAGTACTGATGGTTATTCGTGCGATACTGCGGGCAAACTCTCGAATATTTTAGTGCGATATAGCCTATACGTCAATATTTACAAGACTTTGGGATTCTTTGTGTAAGGGGAGTATGCCGGATAAGCAGCTGAAATACATGGGAGGTTTCCAGAGCAGGTACAAGATTTCCTGCGTACATGGAACCCATAAGCAGCTCAACGAAGACTAGTGCCCACCCTAAATCTTAAACCGCAAAGCCACAAGTTGGGCCCAGTTTGAGCTTCATGTTGGAAGTGCGTGCACATTAATACTGGTGCTTGATGATGGGAGCTCAATGTCGCCACTCTACAGTCGGACCCTGAAGTCGTAACAATTTTACGGTTTTGCTTGCCCACACTGCGGAAGTAGAAAACGGGAAGTCGCAACGATCAGCGGTCTCACTGGGGATTTGA
>CAJNIZ010045316.1:122890-138226 GCA_905231905.1 Symbiodinium pilosum | reverse complement strand
AATCCAGCGGTTCACTGCGGAAACTGGAAAATGTTATGACTTCCCCGGAAGGAGTCATAACGCGCGGTTCAATGGGGAACCGCTTCCCCCACTGCAATTGTTATGACTTCAGGGTCTGACTGTACATGCTCAAGTCTAAAAGGTGCCGGGTAGAGTTGCAATGAAGTTGGAGGCCCCGCTGGCGACTTTGCTCTTTCAGCTTGGCCCAAGTGGGGGTTCGTACGGAGACTTCATCATTGGGACAACCTGTCGGGTAACCTGTGAGTGTCATTGCAACCGCCCGGCTGACCTCGTGGATTCGGAAAGGTGGACTTTGACCGTGGGAGTGCTAGTTGGTGCTGGGATCACGGGTACCTGTGGTTTGAGGCGGCTGCCATCTTCAACACCGGCGAGCCCCCGGAGACGAGGCCATGGCGTACTTGAGCATTCGGCCTGGGGATACATTGGTACCTGGACGACGAATACTGGCACGAAAGAAAGGCACTTTGGCGAGTCAAGGAGGGCGTCTGGGTGGTAGTGACGCCTGATTTGGACGTCTACGCAGAGGACCTTCAAGGCGTGGCTGACGGACCTAGCCGGTGCAAGGTCAAAGGTGTCCACTTCCGCTACCGGAGCCGAGTTGGAGGGTCAATCTATAAGTTTGCGGCGCCCATCCCGGAAGGCGAATTGAAGACGTTGATCCGACGCGGCTATGAAGTCGCTGCGCTGGAGGAAGATTTTGATTCGGAGTGGCGGCCTTCTGAGGTCGTGGTTGGGGAGACGGCGATGGACTTCCAGGAGTTCTTTGTGGGTGCGTTTCTTCCACGGCGGCTGAGGGTCAAACAGCTGGAAGGCCTTCCAGTCAATCCTCGTGCGGAGTTGTGGCTGACTATTGGCCCGGACACAGGGACCTCATGGAGGGTGGCTGATGCTCGTCCTGGAGTGGCCCTCGGGCGACTTGTGACCCCCGATCCTGATACTGATTTGGCTTTGGATGCGAATGATGGGGTTGCTAAATAGTTGAGGGTCAGTGGGTTCGGGTTGAAAAGGTCTCTGACAAGGAACTCGAGGCCTGGAAGGCTCGGAGGCGAGAGGAGCTGGGGGAGGGGTCGGTTTGGAGGACGACCTCGGCATCCGGATTGATCCACCTTCGGTGGATGCAGAGAAGGGCAAGGACGGAGATGATGTTCGCACCCTTTATGACGAGCAGGTGGGGGCACCGAGAGTGGCGGGGAGTGGTTCAGGAATCGTCCACGCACTCGTTCGCCCAAGGTCCCCAAAGCACGCTCCACATCTCGAAGCACATGCAAAGACACGGTGGGGACCGATGCAGATTTGGATGCGTAAACACAGTCTCAGTGACTCCGACCGAGTGGTTCACGAACTCCGTACTTTGGTGGACAGCCTCTACCTGGCAGGTGTCTACGACCAACTCAATTTAGGATCTTTGAGCTGCTTGAAGTGCGTCAGCCGCCGGATTCAAACAATACTGGAAGCCTTCTCGAACAGCGCCGGGCCAACCCCAGATTGGTCGCGCGCTCGGTTGTATACTGGTCAGGCCACTGCTGACGATGTTGTGAGCCCTGACCTTCGGTCGTGGGCGGCCACAAAAGGGAAAGAAGAAGTGGAGCTCCATCAAGCCCGAACCAAAATTCGGGAGGCAAGAAAGTTGGGCACCGAGACTGCAGAGACGAGGGATGGTGCCGGTGAGGGGCTTGCGCCCGCACCTCTGAGGCGCTGAAGGCCCCGACCAAGGCATGAACCGTCAAGGGGGCGGCTTCAGGCCGGGCGGGGCCGTTTTCCATGAAAAGCTTCCCGGCAGTGATCCTTTCCCTTTGCCTTTGATGCAGGTGGAAAGGCTTACTTGCAAGATCAGCCGACGAGCTTCCCAAAGATTGGCGCGGCGAAGGCAAGAAATAGAGTTAGTAAATATATGGGCATCGGCGCCCTCAATTGGATGGCTGGTACTCCTTCCCAAGGAAGTTTTGCGCCCGCAAGTCTTCAGACCGAGATTGTTGAGAGGGTGATGAAGCTGGCCTCAGACTCCTTCAAGCTTGAGGACGGTTTTTCTTCGCCACCTACTCCGAAGGCAGCTTTAGTTGAGCTGCTCCGCGGGGCCGGTGATTATTCCGGCCCTGCGTCCACTCTGGCGGCCTACCGCCGTGAGCGTGTTTCCATGCCGGGCTCGTTGCACAGCTCTCCTACGCTTTCCGAGCTCCTGCCCGATGACGCCCTTCACTACTTGGAGGCCCCTGAGCGCATGCTGAAACTGGATGAGGATGTGGATTGTGACGTGGTCCCTTCTGGGATGCCACCCTGCGCAACAACCCTCGTGCCTACAAAGACTTTATCAAGCATCTCCATGGCGTAGGGTACCTAGATGTGACGGGAGAGCCTAAAGCGCGAGCTGGCATGTTCTTCGTCAAAAAATCTGATGGCGTGAGGATTCGGCTCATCATCGATGCCAGGAGGGGAAATTCGAGGTTCCGGGATCCACCAGGTATGTCGCAGCCACCTCTGAAGCCTTTGCCAGGTTCGAGCTTGACGACAGGACGGACATTTTCTCCCCGGAGGCGGGCTGTGACTTCCCATCGCTTTCGGTTGGGCTCTCTGATGTCAAGGATTAAAGGATGGTTCACTTATCTGGGCGACCATCTGCTGAAGCAGGATGTCCTGGTTTGGCCGATGCCGGCGCCTTTGTGCGTGGGATTCAGCTGGTCATTGTATTTTGCACAAAAAGCGAACCAACGCTTGATGAGTGGTATCCCTTCCCTTGCATCTTCCAGGCTGTTTTCTGACCGATCTCAACCAGTGGTGATTGCTACCGATAAGGTGAGCCAGGTGCAGCCCAGTCACCACTATGTTTACGTAGACAACCTGGGAATGCTTTCGACTGACATCGATGCCCTCAAAGAAGCTCTGGTTCAGGTTACAAATGAGTTCTGTTCCCATGGCCTTGATCTTCATCCAGGAGACGTTGCGCAGGAAGGAGTGGATACCTTAGGTTGCAGAGTGGATGGGGTCAAGCATTGCACTTCGTTGAAACCGTCTCGCGCCCGCAAGGTCAGACAAGCTCTGCGAGGCCTTCTACATCGAGGCAAGTGTAGTGGGAGACTTTTGAGAACATGGTTGGCCAGCTGAAGACTAATGCGACTGACATGTTGTGCACAAGCAGTAATTGCCGTGATTTTTTGCCATACCGACCCCTTGCGAGCCTGGAAAACGATTTGAGGAGTGCCAGGCTGTCAAGCTCATAAATTCAGGATGCTTCCATGTCCCTTTCAACTTCACCTTCCAACGCTCCTCCTGAAGCCACTCGTGAGGAACATCGGGGAAGCCATGATCGATGTCCCAGCCAGCCTCATTGACGTCATGAAGGTTCACATTCCCGCTAAGGTGAAGCCGAGCTAGTTCAAGTGCTGCTTCCCTGGCTGAGTGGCCCGCGCTGTACGTCGAAAACGCGCCCCTGCTGGAAGCCCCCCCCACTCGCTGTACGATATCCAGAGGCCAGTCTGCAGTACACACTCCGTACCCACCAAGGCTAGCGTCTGAGGCCGACGCCACTTTATTCCACCTTCGTGTCCAATCTGCCTGGCAAAATATGATGCCCCCCAAGGCCGCCGTCAACTCATCACAAACATTAGGCCACAGAGAGGCCTTCGTGTCGTAGTGCCGATTGATGAGCTTGCGCGTGCGGTCAAAGATTGAAAGTAGGGGCCTGGCCATGAGGAACGAGTACGTAAGCCGGAGCAGATCCAAGAATCGAAGAATGTTGCAAATCAGTCGTAAATTCAGTGCTTGGGCCCTTGCCCGGAACGTGGCATGTGCCGTGCGATGGATACCATCTGAATCCAATGCCGCCGGCAAACCCTCATGTGCCATCGGCTTCGAGAAGGACTCGAATTTTGTCGCCGCCCCAAAGTTCAAGACTGCTTCAGCCCCGCAAAGCCAGGACATTGCAAGTCAGCAAGGACGTGAGCGCAAAGAAAACCACCAGGACTTTAGAGGATGGGGAGTTGCGCCAATCCATTGTGACAACCGAGACGTCCAGAGTTTCCATCACGGATCAGTTGGGGGAGGCAACAGAGGATAAACCCCGTCAGAAAAGGTGGGGTGCCAGCTCAACGTCGTCCAGCACCACACACCCCGAAGGGCCGGAGCCCGCCAGGGGAAGACAGAGAGAGAGGACTTTGGCAGCCAGAAAAAAGCGGAGGTTGAAGAAGTACCTGGGCCGAGCTTTCGACGCCGATGCTCGAGGGACGACTTTTCTCGAGGACCAGGCGGTCACGGCCCAAGTCCAGCGCTGCTACGGGAAGGAAGTCAACGAGTTGCTTCGGTCTGTGGCTCAGCAGAACTTGGCTTTCAAGGAAGACCGGGACATAGACGCGGGGATCGTGAAGTTCATGAACAGGTGCTTCTGGTTGGGGGAGCAAGCCCACAAAGGCGAAAAGTTGTTGGCGGCCTTCATGCACAAGAGGCCGGACTTTGGGAGGCTGGGCTCATGCAAGCTGCCGAGGAGTTGGCAAGCCCTAAAGGGGTGGAGAATGCTCACACCTGCTCGCAGTCGAAGACCTTGGCCTCTGGCTGTTTGGGCAGCCGTTGCAGTGGCTGTGCCGCAGGCGGCGCGCGCGGATTGCCGTCTACACCATGGTCGCCTTGAGTTCGTACACCCGCCCTGCGGAGCTTTTGCGAAGCACCACTTATTCTTTGGTGCCCCTAGTGCAGCTTGCAACAGCAGAGCGGACGCTTTTGCTGTCCCCGGAAAACCTGGAGCAACCTGTGGCAAAACGGGGGAGCTCCGTCCTTGGAGCCACACAGTTGTCGCTCTGCCAAAGAAGCAGCCAGACAACACTCCGCTTTGGGATTTCAACTACGGCGACTATGTCGCAGAGTTCCGCAAAGCTTGCCAAACGCCGTACCAGATGCGGCATTCCGGACCAAGCATGGACAGGGCGACCGGCGGTCAGCTCTGGAGATACAAAAGAGAGGAGGCTGGAAGAGCGCGAAAAGCGTCGTGCGCTACGAGAAGTCAGCAAGACTCGGGGCAGCCTTTCTCGAGCTGCCCCTTCGACTCAGGCAGCACTGCCAGTGGTGCGAAGAGCATCTCAGGGATGTTATCCTCGGCAGAACGACTCCTCTGGCACCGCCTTGAGGAAGCGCCTGCAGCCACTTTTTGGAACTCTTTTCGGGCAAGGGCGGGGTAAGTCGTGGCCTCCGAAAGCTGGGTTTCAGATGCTACGAGTATGACGTTGCGCATGGGCCTGTGTTCGACCTCACTCAAAGCTCTGTTTTGCAACAGCTCTCACGTAATTATCATCGCCAGATGCAGCTCTTTTTCAGTGGCTCGAGATCGTACATCTGTGATACGCAGTGCACGTTTTCCTTGGGGCCTACCTCGCAGGTTTCTCAGTGACACCGACCAGGAAAAAGTTCGCATGGGCAATGCTTGTGCGCGCGCTGCTTTGAACATCATTTACGCTCCTGATTCACGTGGCCTTCCTTGGTGCCTAGAGAATCCCCATTCCAGCAAAACTTGGTACATTCCTGAGCTGCAGCAACTAATGGCATCGCCACATGTCCAGGTTGTCGTCATTGACTTTTGTCAGTACAAGACACGATGGAAGAAACCCACGAGACTTTTGTTTGGAAACCTTGACGAGTCTGAAGCAAAAAACTTGCCGAAGAGTTCCACTGAAAGGATCCCCGAGATGCCCGCCGGAGGATCCCCAAACATGTCCGAAGTACCCAAAGTGGTCAGTCACCACCCTGTTGCAAAGCCAGTCGTGACATACGGGGATGCCAAAACATAGCCAAAATCACGGTTAAGGCCGGGCGGGTAGGGCTGGGCAGCCAAAGTGAGCGGCTTGTTGTTGGGACCTGAGCCTGACAAAAGCGAGTGTGGAAGGCCAGCGCGGCTACACAAGCCGCGGCGTCCTGAGCATCTGCGCTTGTCAAAGCGCGCCACGTCCTGCAGCTCGAGCTTTCCTTGGGAGACAAAGCCGCAGGTGCTTTCACCATCCGAAGCCTGCCGGCCAATGCGCAGGCAGTTCATGTTCAGCTCGTTGTGACTGTGCCAGAGACCTGAGAGCAGCTAGCCGCAAAAAGAGCGGTGATCATCCTGCCGGAAGTATGGAACTGCGTGCGCATGAATACTGGTGCTTGATGATGGGAACTCAATGTCGTCACTCTACATGCTCAAGTCTCCCGCCCACCACTCCCTGGACGGGACGGGAGCCTCCTGCGGGCATCTCGGGGATCCTTCGGTGGAGCTCTTCGGCAAGTTTTTTGCTTCAGACTCCTCGAGCTTTCCTTGGGAGACAAAGCCGCAGGTGCTTTCACCATCCGAAACCTGCCGGCCAATGCGCAAGGCAGTTCATGTTCAGCTCGTTGTGACTTTGCCAGAGACCTGAGAGCAGCTAGCCGCAAAAAGAGCGGTGATCATCCTGCTGGAAGTATAATCCTATTGCCTGCAGCCTCGTGAAAAGGGCTTGCCCTGAAATCCCATCCTCCAGAGTGCACAAGCTCGACGCTGGAGCTTACGGTTTAGGGTTTGGGGTGTCTCAGCGAGGCGGTGCGCTGGTGCTACAAGCACGCAGGTAGCGACTCCCCCAACCCCAGCACCTATTTCATTTTTGGGTACTTGGACCCTTAAGGCCCTAAACCCTAAACCCTGTATATACATATACACATATACATATATATATATATGTACATACATGTATCCCTACATATCCCTTTAAAGGAAGCTAATTGTTGGGTACATGGACCCTCTGGGCTACAAAAGTCTGCAGGCACCGAGCAAGATGGCAAAGACCCTGCAGGCGAGTTTAAGGGTTTCGGGTTTGAGGTCTAGGGTTTGGGAGTTGATCCTGGACTTCGCGCCGCGAAGCCATTGATTTTAGGAATGCGCGCTTCGTGCATAAAGAACATATTTTTGACCTGCGTAAGCTTCTGTGCGAAGCCGTCAGCACCAGCAGCCTTCAAGGCAAAAGGAAGCTAGGATTTAGGTTTTGGGGTTTGAGATTTAGGGTTTAGGGTCGAAGTGTTCAGGTGTGGGGTTTAAGTTTCGGGGTTTTCAGGGATTGGGGTTGAGGTCTGGTCATTCTTGTACTAATAGATGCTTGTGCAATCATATTGTTTCGTTGTCATCACTCATTTTCGTATCATGGTCTGATCATGTTGTCTTTTTGTTATTCTGTTATGCTGTCGCATTGGTATATCATGGCATTAATGGCTTATTGTCGTATTATCTTACGGTATCACTATGCTCGTGCATTGGCCCATTGTTATTTATGTTTGAGGTCCACGTGGTTGAGACATTGGAATAAAGGAGAATCAAACGAAAAAGAACATTGACAATGTAATGGTCAGTGGGTTCTTCCGACACCCGTAAACTGGGACATTGTTCCACTAGGAAGATGAAATGATAAGTTTTAATGATTAATAATCATATCTTAATTGCGGAATCAGAAAAAACTGAAGGGGGAAAGCACATGAAAGTGCGGCCGGATCAGGTAATCAGGCGGTTGTTGTCTTGCCCCAACTGCCCTCCTCAGTCTCCTGATCTGAACTTCTGCAATGATAATCCACTGCCGCCCACATCGGTCCTCAGCTCCTGTTGCAGGCGACTCAGCGTTGGGAAGCTGTAGGCAAGTCACGGCTACGAAGCGGCGCGACGACAGCAAAAACAAGGGCCCGCTTTGCTCGTAATTTAGCGAGTGTATTGGATTGGATTTATCTTTGTGCAGCTGTGATATGTCAATACAGCGGCCCATATGCTAGCCTAAACCTTTTTTAGCCAGGCCCTGAGCCCTTGCGCTCACCATCTTTTCTCAGATACGGCAGTTAGGGTTTGTAAATGCAAATTTTCGTACGGGTTTTGTCTTATCAGAAGTTACAGTACGACACCTCGAACAAACAGGTCCCAAAACCCTTCAAAGAGCCCCAAATGTCTGTATCTTTACATATTGTTGGAATACAGCGGGGTCCCTGCAGTTGTGAGTCTATACTGGCGATAAGTGGGGCTGACGGTCCATAATCATGAAGCGACCATCCATACTGGGTTCCGCCATATATGAACATGTACACCCGGCTTGAACAGCAACCCAGAAACCCGGGCCCAAAATTGGAGTTGAATGGCCGTGGGTTCAATACCAAGAGAGTGGGACCCAAAACACAACCACTAGCATATGGAGTTTCTCCATTCTTCGTTAAACATCTCAGGAATCAGGCTGCAACTTTGGGGTTGCAGGTTGTGATCTTAGGAGGCATAGGGAGTTTACAGTTTAATGTTTCTTTTCCAGTGACCGTGAACGTTTCACCCCCTGAATCAGATGGTTTGCAGGATAATATGTATATGGAGTTTATAGGTTAGTTTGTAGCACAAAGCACAGATCCTGTCCATCCATGTATGAAAGCAAAGTCAGAGATTTTGTGCCGCTGGGCCCAGTAAAGTACATTCCGGCTTCGGGGTCCTGATATCTGGGCTCAACCAAACAATTCTGTGAAAAACGGCCTTTCGTAAGGGTTGGCACCAACATCGTCAGAGTTTTTACATATTTTCGCCGCCGGCCATTTTTGCTGTATCATCCCCAATACTAGCTTATGCAATCCAAGCCTGCTTTTCCTGCAAGCCCCACGGAACTCGATGCTGCGTGTTCTGGGGGCTGCGTCTGGGGAAGAACTTGTTTCAGTGGCAGTCGGCGAGCTGCAAAGCGCGACTGAGTTCGCAATGCAGCCCTCAACATAGCATGAGCATCATAAATGGCGGTTCCTGCTACGGAGCATGGGTGAGAGGTGAGTTGATGGTGAAGCACATAGCAGTGAGATAGCGCAAAGTGTATCAAAGATCGCTGGTGATCGCGTCAGTCGATGCATATCCTGCGGTGTGATTGGCAGCAGTAGCTACCTGGTCGTTAATAGGAGATGAGTCACTTGCATCGCCTTCGCACGGGGGTGATGTTCTCAATGTAGAAACCTGAACGATTGTCAATACTAGCATTCCTTTGCAACCCTCGTTTAGCTATAGTTTGATAGTGTACCCCAAAGCCAGGACTCCAAATAGGATAGTTGTACTTTGATAATGTGCCCCGAAGCAAGGACTCCAAATAGAACACGCCCGTAGACACAATTCGTATACCAACCCGTATATAATCCCTGCGTCCACGTCATCTTCCATTTTCTTTTTGCTTTAATCCTCGGCCTCTTGCTGTCTTACAATAGCAATCTGTTGCCCAGGTGATCCTTTTTATCCTTTGCCCAGGTTAGTCAGCTGCAGGAGCAGCTCCATGTCATTTGCGGGGTTCCTCGCTTCAGGCAACGTCTCCTCTGCAGGGGAGAACCACTGGCGGACGATGCCCCCAGGTCCTATCTCGGTAGAACGTTACGACTGGTAACGTTTAGTTTACAAGGATGGGAATAAACTTGCCTACACATCATGCGGGCCCTACCTGCCTATGTTTCCACCTTTTTAGGAACAGTAGTTCATTGATGTTGGCAAAGAGCATGTGTTTTGGGGTGCTCGTAAATTGCAAGGAGCATTTTTTGGGGGGACTTCGTATAAGGGTCGCCAAATCAGCGCAAATCTTTTTGTTTCTTGCAATGTCATGTGGTACCAGCTTAGCTTGGATTGACGGTGAGACTCAGGCGCTGTTGGATTCGGCAATGGAACTGCAGCTGGTGCTGCTGCCTTTCAGCAGCTCATCCCCTTCACAAGTGTCGGAGCTAAAAGCTGCTGCTGTTTGCGGCAAGCTACTCGAAGCACCTGGGCATGACACTTGGGATCCTGTTTTGGGCGCACACATCTTGCTTATGTGACTACACTGAGCAGACGCGAAGCGAACAGCATTCGACGTTGAAGGTAGCCACGATCCTGCGGAAACCTCAAGATCCAAATGCAGCCCTCTTCGATGGGCAGAGGGCTCTTCATCAGGCACGCCTGAACCCAGAACCTAGCATAAATGCAATGATCCCTACGCGGAGAGGCCCAAACTCCGTAATCTCTACGAGTCCCAACTTGCCCCAGACCCCTTGAAATCCTGCAGCATGAACAGGCATGCCGCGCTGGCCAGTTGCTAAACTGTTCAGCGGCACATTTTCCTTTATTTGTTCAAATGATGGAGAGTTTTTTGGGCTTCTGGGTTCCTAGCATGCTGCCAGAAGTCCTAAAGCACATACTTTTCCCGCAGAGCACAGAAGAGCCTAGGCTAGGTGTTGTGCGCTTGCTCCTGGAGGCAAGAGCTGAACAAGACCTGGCGGATAGCGAAGGCCTTGTGGCTGGCATCAGCCTGCAGTTTTTTGCCTTTGGTCAGGTTTGGAAGGCCAACCTCTGAAAAGAGATGGGTTCAACCTCAGATTGAAAAAGCCCAGGCTTAAAGGCTTAAACTTAAGTTGCTGAGTGGTGGCCCTTCCTGAGGTCCTGGCTAGTCTGAGAAAATCTAGAATCCATGGGAGCACCATGAGTACGTGGATTTAAAATGCTTCCTAAGTCCAATCCCAAGTTCAGTCCTCCCATGATCCCTACATAGAATGCCGACTCACCGTAGATGCGCCCTGATAAAACCCCAAACCTTAAAACCAAACCCTAAACATCAATGCAAAAACTTTGGGGAGCTCATTCTCGGAACCCTAACCAAAAGGCATACCAAACACCAGAAAGAACTACATTGAAGTGTCCAAGTAAATCCTGAAGCCCAGCACCCCTCATCCTTGCACGTTCCTATATGCACCTCCAAGAATGTTGCTTCATTTTTGGAAAGCCTATCGAATCCCTGTTTCCATCGCATTTTCCATGTTCCTTTCCATTGAACTCTCTATTAGAGTATATCCCTGTATGAGTAAATCCTTATAGTTATAGCGGGTTATACGGGATTATTTAGCACAGCGGACTACCATAGGTCATAATGAGGGGGATACTAGAGGTTTAGACTATCTCCCTGTATATCCCATCCTAGGCTTCACGGCTCTCCACTTCGCAGTACAGCGTGGTCACCTGGACGTGGTGCATCTGCTCCTGGGCGTCCGAGCAGATGCCGGCCTGGCAGACAATAGTGGCTTATTGAAAGGCTGAGTAGGGTTTAAGGAATACTCGGGAATATATGCTTTAGGGATCAGAGTTTTGGTGTTGAAGGTTCAGGGGTTAAGCCCATCGGATAACGCCCAGGTATTAGAGCCTCTAAAAAGGGGCGGGAGGAATGCGAAATATGATAAGATGAGAAGGTCTCTCCTGAGGTATGGGCTCGGATCATTTTGCCAGGTTTCCCTGTGCTTGCAGACTGCAAGCGTAACCTTACCCAGAATCAGAAGCGCCCTGAGAATACCGTTTCATTTCGCTTGTCGTATTTGATAGCGTCGAAGCCTAAGCTGTACATTCCTTATGTCTCCATAGTTTACACGCTAAGTCCCTATCATTCATGTTTTTAAGCCCCTGAATTCGAGAGGTGGATTTGTGCCATGGGAAGGTAGATAGAGTTGCCTGGCGTAGAACGAGCCGTACATCTGCTATGATTAGTTGCCATTGCTGCTGCTACTGCGGCTATAGTGTTTGTGTGGATACTGCTGCCAATACGACAATGATGATGAATGCTAGCTATGACCAATAACGGTTTAATCGGAGATCGTGCCAAAGGGGCGCTGATTGCCCGTAGAAGGCGCGACGTGTTACATGTGTTGCCTCAGAACATCGCGAGTTCCTCGGGCGTTGCATGCGCGGCATTATGCGGCTACCTGTCAAGGGCTTGACAAGTAGGTCGTGCTGGACATTTTTACGGGTTCATCTCACAGTTGATGCCCCAGGACTTCTTGGGGGGGCCCACGTCTCGAGGGTCAAGCACTTCCAAGCTATTGTGAATACTCCTTTGTCTCTGTTGTAGGGACTGGCTTCAGGCAGTAAACCATTGGGACGAGCAAGGGTATGTAGAAGGCTGGAGCATTGGATATTTTTTGCCAACATAGATCTTGTCTACCGCTAGCAAGCTCTAGCGCAGTATGCCGCAAACCTTGTCTTTTTTTCATTTAGGCGTCTAGAGTTCGCACTTTGAGGTGGCAAGACTGCGCTGAATCTGGCGTTGCACAGAGATAATGCAAGCATGGCGCGCGTGCTTCTGATGGCACGCCGCGATTCTGTTGATGAGGATGGATGCGAAGCGAAGATTGGTCCAGGAAAGGCTTTGGTTTTGGTACTGGCTTGGGGTTGGCGTTAATATGTACCTGAGTATTACATCTACACACGCTGTATGTTGTGGCTATTACCTGAACTTCAATGAGGCCCAGAGCCATTGACTAAGGAGGACAGCAACCATGCCTTCCCGGAATGGCAGTCCACTCTTGCCACTGGACCACCATTATTCGTTTCTCTGGTTAGCAAGGAATGGTGGAACGGATTCTGCTAGTAGTCCTTATACAATCCCCAGTCATGTAGCAGTTTCCACGTTCTTTTTCTTTTCCGTGTATTTCCGTACATCACCGCACATAAACGTGCTTTCCAAATTATTTGTCATTTCCATGTCAATTATAGTAGTTTCCACTGTCTTTTCCGCTCTATTACCTACCTCTGCTAACCATAGGTAATTATGGAGCGGCCCCAGCCGCAAGAAGACTTAGCAGCTGAGTTCTTCACATTAACCTTGTTTGACCCTACTATCCTACTATGATAAGAAGGCAGGAGGAGGTACCCCACCCTGTAGCAAGTGCAGGAGTCGGAGTCTTACCTAACGGCTCCTGCACCAATGCGTGGAGAGCCGAAGCACCAGACCCAGAAGTCCCCTTATCGTTGAACCTAAACGTTCAATCCGCAGCTCCTGAGCCGAAGCCCTGAATCTCAAAAAGCCAACGGTATCTGCTTTGGAGAAACTCTCACTAAGCCCTATCTTTGTGACTTTGCCACAGGGTGCAAGAGGTTACCCCCCTAAGTGCGGAAATTGTATTTCATTTGGCCTCACACTCTAATTACAAACAGTAGCTACTGGAAACTGCGTTAGATAACCACAGTATTCAACATCCTTCGCTTTGGCAAGTTAACTTCTTGAGGTTCTTGGTATGATAACCGGTATCTTCCTTAATCAACGGTCTTGGATTTGCCGGGAGGGCAAGCCTTGGTATCTTAGTAGGCCATAGTAGACGCTTGGTAGGATGACTCGGCCAGCAGTCCGGGTATCTAAGTAGCTTCCCCCTTTCTTTCACGGTACTTGTACTCATGGTGTGTATCATGCAGCCTTCAACGTTTTTTTCTGGTGATCTGTAGTGCCGTTTGCTGAGATACCCTCACAGCTAGCAATTTTAAGTTGAATGGCGCTCAGGGGGAGTCATTGTCAAGGGAGGCCCGGAGCACGGCAAGTACAGCCCTGACCCCAGCCCTGACCCCAGAAACATAGCATGCCCAGTGTATCGCTAGGGCTTTAGGCGGTGTAGTTTGGGGGTTTATAGGGCTCAATACCAAGTTGGGAAGCTTACTCAAGGTTTGCAACATGACGCACCACAACCTGTGGCTCCTGTGAAACTACCACGCATCCTCTTGAAGCAGTACCAAGCCCCCTACGGCTTGAATATCCATTGCTCGTCTGACTATTATTGTAGTTCCCCATGACGCCCATGAACCCTAACCCAACACCCTTTGAAGTACTAGGCCTGGGCAGCCAACAGTGGACATACCGACATCGTCCAGCTTCTGCTTGAAATTGGCTCCTAGGTGACTTCAAAGCCGTGCATCCTTCGAGGACTTTTTGTTTGCACCGTACATTGGGCGTGCAGCTGGGGTTCTAGTCCTTCTCATAGGTTACAAGCGCATTTACGAACAGCTGTTCAGCGTCATGAACTGGCCAATCAAAGCTGTCTTCTGAGTTGTGCTGCAGATCTCCTCGTGGTCGGATCATCTTCTTTGGTGCGAACACTAGATCACTGCTGGCACTGCTGATATGGATTTCTGCCAAGATGTCGGTCCCATTGAGGGGCATGGAATGACAGATGCGTTTTGGATAGGACATCGGTTCTAACTTGTTTGCATCCACAGTTGAGCGTCCTGTTCGCCATGCTGTGCTGATGAGACTGGTTGTGCTTTAAGAACTGTAGAACTCCCCTAAATTGGGGGTAAACACAAGACACCGGCCCAAAGGTCGACCACCGCATGAACCCTTGACAAGGTTCGTCCAAGCCCGTAGCCTTCGTCCAATACTCGTCCATTCGTCAAAGCTTCGCCACCTTCATTTGGGCTTGATTGGAGTTGCGGTCCGTCAGCTCCCCTAACCTTTGGGTGCAAGATAAGAGGCGGGAGTTGAAGAACGTCACGGTCCGGAGGTCCAGCCTCGTAAAGCTTCTTCTGCCCTTCGTCCAAGTCCGCTTCCTTCGCCAAGGTTCGTTTTAGTTTTGGGGTTCACAATGTTCGTCCAAGGCCCTTTGGTGGTCAACCCATCGGGGGGTCCTTCTGTTTGCCCCCTACTTAACCCTAAACCAATCGTGCACCCTATGCAAAGACCACATCCTCTACAACATCTGACATTACCCCTAGTCCTTATTCTACCATCCCTAAGATGGACCCCCATAATCCTCTTATAGTCCCTGTAGTATATCCCTTGGAGTCTCTAAGGGGCCCCCTACTTCTAGAAACACCCAGAACTCAGGTAGGTTTAAGAGACATGTGGGCTTGGTTTCTGGTTGGCTAGACGGGTTAGGGGGACACCCACGACAACGACACACCGACGGCCCATAATCCTAAACCCTAAACCCTTGGGGTCCCTAAAGGGCCCCGTGCTTCGAGAAACGCTCACACTCTGAAACATCCTGAAGCCAAGGTTCAAGTGTAGACCTGGCAGACGCAGACGGCACGACTGCCCTCCATAACGCATGCAGCCAAGGTCCAGGGTCGAAAGCCGAAAAGATTGAATAATGATTAAGGTTTGAGGATGGGTGTAGATGCTCATAAGGGTGGGCATGGGTGCAGCTCTAGGAAACAGGAGGCCCAGCTGATGCTCATGATGCTGGGGGTGGGTGCGACTCATGAGAAAAAGGAGGCCCAGCTGATGCTCATGATGCTGGGCGCGGGTGCGGCTTCTGGGAAAAAGGAGGTCCAGCTATAATGCTCATGATGCTGTGCGTGAGTGCGGCGGTGCGGCTTCTGGGAAAAAGGATGCCCAGCTGATGCTCATGATGCTGGGCGTGGGTGCGACGACGCGGCTTCTGGGAAAAAGGAGGCCCAGCTGATGCTCAGGATGCCAAGCGTGGGAGCGGCTTCTGAGAAAAAGGAGGCCCAGCTGATGCTCATGATGCTGGGTGGGTGCGGCTTCTGGGAAAAAGGGAGGCCCAGCTGATGCTCATGATGATGCTGGGCGCGGGTCCGGCTTCTGGAAAAAAAAGAGGCCCGGCTGA